>PVKZ01005158.1:0-59809 GCA_004027375.1 Macroglossus sobrinus
ATAGATAGATAGATAGATATACTTGCTCCAGACATATCTTGAAAAGACAGTTCACAAAAAATATGCAAATGACCAATAAATGCATTAGTAGATAATCATCATTAGTTTTTGTGAAAACACAAGTTTAAACCACAAAATTAAATTATACATCTAATTAAATGCTTAAAATGTAAAAGATTGACAATGCCAAGTGTCGACAAGGATGTAGAGCAACTGGAAATCTTATCTACTACTGCTAGGGGAATTATTGATATTGCCTTATAAAGTTAAACAGACACCATATGACTCAGGAATTTCTCTTGTAAATAGTTACTCAGGGAAAATGAAAATGTATTTGTACAAAGATTTATACACAAATGTTCATAATAGTTTTATATAATAGGCAAAGACTGAAAACAACACAAACATTTATCAACAGGTAATTGATTGTGGTATGTTACTATAATAGAATCATACTCAGAAATAGAAAAGAGTGAATTACTGATATGAGCAACAATATGGATGACACTCAAGATATTATGCTGAGCAAAAGAAGCCACACACAAAAGAGTACACACTGTATGATTCTATTTATATTAGATCCTAAAACAGGCAAAATTAATCTATAGGGACAGAAAATACCTCAGTGGTTGTCTGGGGTTGGTAGAGAGATGCATTGCAAAGGAGCATAAAGGAACACTTTGGATGATTAAATTTTGAATACTTTGAGGTAATGGCGAATGAAGGTATATATTTATTAAAATTCTTTAAATAATACACTTAATGGGTCTATTTTATTGTATACCAATTATAACTCAATTGTATATGCATGTATGCATATAACAAGAGCATGTTACACATGTTATTCCACTCTTTTGTCTACCAGTGTATCACAGACATTGCCGTGTGTCAACATATAGAGACCTAGCCCATTCTTTCTAATAATTGCATAATCGTTCATGGTGTAGGTAAGTTCTTTTAAATGGACATTTAGATTGTTTTATTTTTTCTTTTTGAGAAACATTGATGTTATAAACCTCTTTTTATGTCCGTTTTCATATATTAGAGCTTTTATTTTTGGTAAGGTAGATTTTCAAAGTTTGCATTGATGGTTCAAGGGGGTTTGGACATTTTAAATTTTAATAGATATTGTCAAATACTTTCTCTAAAGGAAAGACCATCTTCAGCAATATATGAGGATACTTTTTTCTTGCATCATCAATAGCACTGTATATTATCACTCTTTTTGCCATTTGTTCAGTGAAAAATGGTATGTCTTTTTAATTTGCATTTCTCTTGCTACCAGAGATGTTGATCTTCCTTCCCTCCCTTCCTTCCTTCCTTCCTTCCTTCCTTCCTTCCTTCCTTCCTTCCTTCCTTCCTTCCTTCCTTCCTTCCTTCCTTCCTTCCTTCCTCTTTTTGTTTCTTTTGAGAATACTTGGATTTTATCTTTTGTAAATTACCTGTTTATATCTTTTGTAAAATTTTCTATGGTATTATTTTTTTTAAAAAAAAATTTAATGTGCCTACCAATATCTCAGTAGAGCTCTTTGTATGTTACTTATTTTGTTATTAGAAATTTTTTTTTGTTGCTTTCCTCATCTATCTCATTATTTAAGGAACACAGTGTAGTCATTAAACGAGTCTCTATAAAATAACCCCTAAGGCCTAGCACTCTTTAAAAGTAAATCCCCGTGGGAAATTTATAAACTGTCAAGAGTTATCAGAAAAGAATTTTTCCTTTTTGACCTTACATAAATTTCTAATGATTCAAATACAATTTCACTTAAAAATGATATACAAACAAGGTTATAAAAATCAAAGTCTTTATTAAATAGTATAGTTGCTTAAATATAGTCTATTGTTTTCTTTTTTGAAATAAGAAAACTAAGAGGATATTGCCATGTGGTACCAATGCCAGATCAGTGTCACTCCCATGTAACTAGAAAAAAAATCTATTCATTAATAATGGAATAAAGCCTCAATTATACTGAATATTCATACTGAATATTTCTTGTGCTTCTCTAACTTTAAACCCCAGTTAAGAGTTTTTCATGTTTGAATTGTGGTGGATTGGAAGGTGCCTAAAATTTCATTAATGGGGCAATTTCTTCGCAAAATGTGCTCCAACTCATTAGAAAACCAGGCAGTTCCTTTTTTAAGAATAGTCCATCCATAAAAATCCCAATGAGATGCAGATGCATCCCAAGATTAAAAAAGAAAGCACTTGAAATTTGAATGTTTTGTGCACTGAATTAGCTCCTTTCATATGAAAAGGAGAGTAAGTCTTTCCCTGTCCATTGACTGGATACCCAGAAAGCTTCAGTCCTGCTGACCAGGCTCAATTGCTATAGGTTCTGCACTTGGAAGCTAGACAATTGCAGCATAAATGCCTCCATCTCCAGGCTCATGAGATAGCACCCCATCTCCCATGCTCTACAAGCAGTGTATGTTCCTAGTGTGGCTTCTTTAGTTTCTCTGCCCTCTGGATTCACAGTTCTGTGAATGAGGCCAGCCTGGGACATGCCTCCTTGCTACCGTGACAGTTTGTAGCTAAGAAACCTCAGGTGACAACTTCCAGTCCATTTTGCATACTATTCCAGACTTATATTTTTAAACCCCTGAACATTCCCTCTTTCTGTCTGTCTTGTTTTTTACATTTACCAGTTTATTATAAAGGATATAATAAAGATACAGATGAACAGCCAGATGAAGAGATACATGGGATGAGGTCTGAAAGAGTCCTAAGTGCAGGAGCTTCTGTTCCCACAGAGTTGGGGTGCATCAGTCTCCTAGTAAGTGGATGTGTTCACCAACCCCGAAGTTTCCTGAATGCCATACGTTAAGGATTTTTATGGGACTGCATCACATAGGTATGATCATTAACTCTCTTGAGGATGGAGACTAGGTTGAAAGTTTCAAACTTTTCATTATGACTTGATCTTTCTGGTGACCAGATCTCATTCAGGACCCATCAAGAGTCACCTATTGGATCAAAAGTTGTTCCTATCACCCAGGAAATTCCAAGGAATTTAGGAGCTCCATGCTAGACACTATTTTCACTTAGGAAATTCCAAGGTCTAAAACTCTTTTTCTTAAGCCACTTTCCTTCCCAAACTGTTAGCGGTTTCCCACTATCTTCTGGATAAAGAGCAAATGCATTTCAAAGAACTTTATAACCTGGTCCCCAATCTAACTCCCTAACTTAGCAGACAGGGGGAAGCCTTCCCACACTGTGAAGGCCATTGCTCCCCTCACAAGTGTACCTGGCCATGCTCCTTGCCAAAGGCCTTCTGATCCTTTACTGCTAACCCTCATCTCCTTGCCCTTCACAGTCTCATTCAAATGTGACCCTGTTCGGAGAGCTCCAGTTTTTCTGGTTGGTGCTGATCTGTCTTGGTCTTGCATCTGAACTTTATACAATTTGTATTAACATTTATCTGGGCTTTGAGTCATGTGTTGTCTTTTGGAAATTACAGTTTTAACAGTTTTGTTTTCTTCTTTCCACTTTAGCATGTGGTGAATGTTCCATGAAATGTTGTTAATAGTTTGCATAGTACAGAGACCATGTCTTATATCCATTCTGCTTCCCTTATAGTGGAACAGAAAGTCTTTAGTGTTGTGGTAAGGCTACATATGGAAGATGCTCCATATTGAACAGTTTCATCAAATTGTGATTGTACTTGTTAGCCATAATAATGAATTTCTTTATAAAATGATATAATTCAGACTAAGTAATTCACTCACTTTCTTCTAGTTGTTCTGAATTCTTGCATTTATTTATACAATATTTTTGAGAACTTACTATTTGCAAGGCACTATGCTATGTGTATGAGGATATAATGGCAAAATAAACAAACAAACAACCCAACTCAAACCAAACCAAACAACAACAGCAATAACAACGAAACAACAAAACAAAAAACCGTACCTGGCTGCATGTGGTTGAGAATATTATGGGGAAGAGAAACATTAAAGAACATTAAAGAACCATATCCAAATGGCCACATGGCTTTGTGAGAACCTCTAAGAGGAAATTGGCTCAAGTGGGAAGGTGATAAAAGGCTCATCATACGAGGTAATCATTGCACTGTGGACTGAAGGAATCTAGGAGTTAACCAGAAAATGTGGGAATGGGGAAGGGAGGGGCGATTCCAGCAAGAAGAGATTTTGCTGGAAGAAATAGGCCATAGCCAGAGAGTAGAAAGAAGTTCAATGTGACTCAGTACAGAGAGAGCTGAGGCATGGAAATGAATGGGGCTACATAATAGGGTGAGACCCAACATACAGGGTTTTGTAGGTTATATCAATGGATGATTTTAATGGGGAGACTGGGATACTAGATTGACATGAGGTAAGGACCACCTTCATTGCAGTATCAACAGTGGAGGAGAGGGCACCAGGGTGAAAGTGAGGAGCCCATTTAGTGGGCTATCCAGTGGTCCAAATGAGAGATAATGGATGCTTGTGCTAGGATGGCAGGAGAGATGAAAAAAAGGAAATCTCATAATTAGCAGGGCTTAGTGATGAACTGAATCTAGAAGTAAGGGAAAGATGAGTGTATCCAGGTGTTGAGGTTTCTGAAGAGCATAGCAAGATGGACAGTGGTGCCATTCATTCAGATAAAACACTGACAGAGGTCTAGACCTGAGATACATGTGATTACAACTTGGTTTTGGATATGTCAAGCTAGAAGTACTTTTGAGATATCTTTAGCAGAGACTTCTAATACTCTACAAACAGCCATTATCTTCTTTCTCTTTTAATGAGTCTTCCTGAATTTAACTGAACATAGGGCTGCCCAGTTACAGATAATATTTCTCGGCCTTTCTTGAATCAGGTGGTTCATGAAACTAACTTCTGGCCAATAGGATGTGAATGGAATCGATGTATACAACTTTTGGGTCATGCCTTTAAGAGGAATCCATGTGACTATCTTGGATCTAGAGCTGGGAATCTCATATTGAGGATGGCAGGACCTCACTATCAACTCAGCCTATCACTGGACTGTGGTTTGAGAGGGAACTATACTTCTACCTCTTTTAAGGCATTGTATTTTTGGAATTCTTTGTACTGTAATCATACAGTATCCAAAGGGAGGTGTCAATTAGGCATTTAGATATAAGAACGTGAAGCTCAGAGGGAAAGTCTAAAAAGGAGATATGACTTTGAGAATTCTTACAGCCTAGGAATGAGAAAAGCAATGAGTGTGGATGAGATTGTCTAGAGAGAGATTAGAAAATGAGAGGAGGTATGGTCTTAGACTTAATAGATGGGTTTGAGAAAAATGAACCATAAAAGGAAACAGAAGTTTCCACTAAAGCAATAGATGGAAACCCAGGAAAGAGCAGTGCCATGGAGTCCGAGAAGTAGTTGAGTGCTTTAAGAAGGATCGGTGAGCAGTATTGACTCTAATAGTGTCCTTTGATGAAGTTTTACTACACAATGGCCAACCTGGTCAACGATAGGGGTTGTTTGCTAATGATGATGATTACTGCTAATGCCACTTTATAAAAACTGTGTGCATCTCTGTCAAGAAGACAGAGAGCTCTAATTACTATTTCTCAATTCAATTCTCATGATAAGTTAACCAGAAACATTAGAAATTGTCAAACTCAGCTTGATGCTTCATATAGAAACCCTCAACCCTTAGTATTTTTGTATCATGTCTCCTGATTCCATAAACACATTTTTTTGATTGTGGTAAAAAAACCCCCACACACACAAACATAAAATTTACCATCTTAACTATTTTAAAGTGTACTGTTCAGTAAAGTACATTCACATTGTTGTACAACAGGTCTCCAGAGATTTTCCTTCTTGCAAAACTGAAACTATTCCTATAAAATAACTCCCTATTCTCCCCTTCCCCAGCCCCTGGCAACAATCATTTTACTTCTGTCTCTATGAATCAACTACTCTAGGAACCTCACGTAAATAGAATCAGACAACATTTGTCTTATGTGACTGGCTTATTTCATTGAACTTAATGTCCTCAAGGTTCATTTGTGGTTCAGCATGTGACAAGACTACCTTTTTTATTAAGTCTGAATAATATTCCATTGTATTTATATATCATATTTTGCTTTCACAAACTCACTTTAAAGAATCAACTTTCTAAATTGTTATTCCTCAGGTAAAGTTTCTGGTCTACTTAGAAAGCATGCCAAAGGCAGAAGGCAAATTAACTATCAACTTTCTTTAAGAAAACTGATCCTCTAAATCAGGGGTGAGCAAACTTTTCTGGAAAGTCCAGGTAGTAAATATCTTTGGCTATGTGTCACAGCTACTCAACAACTCTCCTCACAATTGCGTATGCCTCTCTCCTGCACTTTTATAGTTATTAATATGTTTGGGGTCTTTCCTGCTAGACTATAAGCCTTGGAGGCAGGGGCTATCCCCTCCTACCTTCAATGAGTTCCTAGCACCTGGCACATTAAATCCATATGTTATTTTTTTTGTGCATGATGTAATTGATTGTTACTTATAGTGAAGAATATATAGTATTCGTTGACTGGCTAACTTCTTCTTAAGCTAGGTCAGTGTCCCTGTGGTTTCAAGGTTTTGGGAAAGAATTAGTTCACACATATTTACTCAGAAGACAATGTCCAACCATTTCAAATGTTGGTATGTTATTTTAATTTGTGGCATTTTCTACAATAAAAACTCCACGACTAAAATGTCTTCTAACAGACTGTCAGGGGTTAAGATGTCTACGTGCTGGAGCCGAAGATAAAAATTTAAGACAATTTGATAGCACCGTGAGAGAAAAGAAGCAGAAATGTTTTCAGGATAATATAAAAATTAATGGTTTATGTATTAGCATGAAAAAATATTTTATCCTTCTTTCTGTTCCTGATGACTTCAAAACTACTGCTTATGGTCATGTTTACTGACAACAGCATAAAGGCCCCGGTCATCAGGGCTCTTGGGGCTGATCTCTTATTTTTGCTATGCTCTGCTCTCCAGACCATGAGCCCCAATGGACTGCATGGCCTGGAGGGGGTGCATTTTTCTAATTCGTACATGCATGTCTTATGGGCTAGCTGTGCTTGGACTAACTGCTGCTTAGTTCAACATTGTATAGCTTTTTGTCTGGCTTATGTAATAGTTTCCTAATTTAGTCTTTCTGTCTCTGAATATCTCCTCATATAATCTTTTCCCCAACTTCAGTAGTTTCACCTCATCATTCCCATTGTTCAGAAAACTTCAGTGGAAACCTAATATTCTCACAATGAACCACAGATTTTCTAGCCTGGGTCTCAAGGCCTTCTACAGGTCTGGCTCCATCCCACTTGTCCTGCCTTGTCTGCCTCTGCTCCCCACCACACTCTCTGCTGACACTGGGCTGGACACTTGCTGGTTTCCCAGTGTTTTAGTGCTGGTGGTTAGAGTAGTAATGGCTATAATTTATTGACTCCTACATGTGTGCCAGGCATGTACCAAGAGCTTTGCATGCCTTATCTTATTTACTTTTCAGAATAGCTCTCTGAGATAGGTTCTACAAAATTACATTGTTCCAATGCTAAAATGCTTCACATATCTTATCTTCTTTACTGAGAACAACCTTATGAAATAAATTCTATTAAACCACCCTAGATGAATACCAAATGCTCCTGACACCTACTTTTTAAATCTTTCACATGCATTATCTCATTTAACTGTCTTAAGGACCCTGTGCAGTATATTATTATTTCTGTTTTTTTTTTCAGCTGGAAAGACTTGAAGCTCAGAGATGTCACATAGTTTTCTTGAAGGTATATAGTTAATCACAGGCAGAGCTGGTTCTCAGGTCTCAGTTGAATTGATATTAAAGGCTGGGCTCTTAAAAGACCAATGGTTATCAAACTTAATCACTGATAAGGATTATCAACCTCTGGAAGCTAGATTAAAATGGGCACAAACTCCATAGACTCTGCTCCAATAGATATAGAGATGGAAGCAGGAACATGCATTTTTCACATATAGTTTAGGTGATTCTACTACAAGTGCTTTATGGAACATGCTTCAAGAAACCCTGTACTGGACTATCCTGTCTCAAGTGATGAGTATTTACTTCTTCCTATGTACTTCTGGATTATGATTATTGGGCTAGCTAATGAGTTTAGGGCAGGAATTTTTTTATTTATTATGTCAAGAGGAAATGCATTCACTTCATTCTGAAGAGGCCCGAAAATCTATGAATATGAATTTAAGAAGTAGAGCACAGATTTACTTCATACCATTTAAAATAGAAATCTCATGTTTAAAAGGACAGTGTTTTCCACTCTGATTCTGGAGGTAAAAGGAAGACTTCTCTGAAAAAAACATTGAAAGTATTGGTTATACATTGAGATCCTGCAGCTTGGTCAATGATAGGTCTAACGATCCTTGATTTTTCTGACAGGGTTAACAGACGTGGTGATAGGGACTAGTTGCATCTAAATCCTGAGTGTTGCTCAGTTGAGTGTTAGAATCACAGACTTGCTATTGGGTGTTGAAAGTATTAGAGTTGTATTTAGTGTAGAATCAATGGACTATGGACCCATATTTGGAAGTCTGGCAAGGCGCCCTTATAGCATCATACCTAAGACATTAATTAAGGGAAATGGCCCTGCCAATATTGGGATCAATTATAAAGCATTAGGCCAAAAGGCATTATCCTCAAGGCTTAAAATCTGATGGGATTTACCCTCTAGGTTTCCGACTTTCTTGGGACTCATAATTTTTTTTCTCTTAATTCTTCTGTTTTGAAATGGGATGTCTTTTCTATGCTTGTCTCATCCTTGTATTTTTTGGAGGAGGTAATTGTCTGATTTCATAGGTTCATAGATGGAGAGGAATTTTTCCCCAGAATAAATAATACCTCAAATTTCACCCATATCTGATTTAGATGCTATTTAGATGAGACTTTGGACTTAGAGTTGATACTGAAATGATTAAGACTTTGGGAATGTTGGGATGAAATGAATATATTTTTCATGTGAGAAGAACATGCATTTTAGGGAGCCATAGACTGGACTGATGATTGTGTCCTCTCCAAATTCATATGTTGAAGTCCTAACTCACCAGTACTTTAGAATATGAACTTATTTAGAAATAAGCATTGCAGATATAATTAGTTAGAATGAGTTTATACTGGGGTGGGTTGGCTCCTAATCCAATATGACTGGTGTCCTTATAAAAAGAGAAATTTAGACATAACCACAAGCACAGGGAGAACACCATGTGAAGATGAAGAAAGATTGGGGTGATTCAACTACAAACCAAGGAATGTTAAAGATTGCCAGCAAACCACCAGAAGCTAGGAGAGATGCTTGGAACAAATTCACACTGTCAACACCTTGATCTTGGACTTCCAGCCTCCAAAACTGAGGCAATAAATTTCTCTTCTTTAAGGCACCCGGATTGTGTTATTTTGTTATAGTGGCCTTAACAAACTAATTTTGGCAGAGTTTAACGATTTCTGGACACAGAACTTCTTCCCTGGAGACTGTTTGTATCTCTCAGTTAATCAATTATGAACTCCATTTTGAAAAACATTTTAAGATACTGGAAAAAAAATCACAGAATTAGAGTTGATTATCACAAAGTCAGTGAAGCTTGGTGTCTCCACAATGCTGCTCCTTGAAGCCACAGAATGAACAACCACAGCCCAGAACCCACCCTCATGACTGGGCCTCAGGGCTAAACATTACTGGGCATTTGCTGTGACCTGTAGTAGATTCTCTGAAAAATAAGCACTTGAATGTAGTGAATTCCTGAGTGTTCTCTTCAGAGCTCCATTTTTGATGCTGCTTCATTAACTGTGCCAGCTTACTTTTGGCTTGCCCTCCATCTCAGTCAAGCCAGAAGTCAGGAAAGTGAGGCCCCAGATTTCCAGTCCCTAGTGGCCTGGGCAGGTTTCAATCTGCCCACCATCTGTCAGTATCTGAGGAGCATCTCTGTGAAGATAGCTAGGGCAGAGAGTTGAAAACACCTTATGCTAAAGATGTAAGGGAAGCTTCTTTAGGCTTATATTGCAGGCTGCCACTTAATAGGATTTTGTCACAGTAGGGCTGCATTTAAGTAATTGTTTTTTTTTTTTTTGATGAAAAGGGATATTTCTAAAGGTGAGGTGCATGGAGTAATATTATGCCCAGACCAGTTATAGAGCCATTTCAAAGCCTTGCAGATATTACAGAGAATGTATTGAATAGTTTCAAACAATTCTCAGATTGGTACTGGGCTCTTTGACAAGGGAAGTATGGGCATAGAGACATAAAAGAGTCCTCTGAATGAACTGGGGAGGAATACTTCCTTATGTGCGATGCTTGGAAACCCTGGGACACTGCTGAAAACAGTTCCATCAGCTTGCCTTTGCCTCCATGAAGATTACATTGTCAGGTGGAATAATTCTTGGAGGTGAGAGAATTTACTCTGTAAAATCTGAGGTTCTCCAGGATAAATGATATTAAAGGTCCAAGGACAGAATCAACTCAGGTCTTGCTGGTAGTTGTCCATCCTGATCCCCAGCAGTGGTGTACATTCCAGTGAGCCCCTGCCAACAGCGAGCTCATGTGCTCATTTAATTTTTAAGTTTTGGTACAATGGTAGCTGCTCTTTGCTTATATCACTGGGGTTGGCAGACTAATCTGTCCATACAGAGTGGGCTGTTTTTCCCCATAGGAAAATGTTTAAGGCTTCCTCAGCCAGAGGAGGCAGAGAGGGGCTGAGAGGGGAACCAGCCAGCTGTGCAGGAGGTGGTCTCTATCATGAGAAGAGGAGAATTGGATGCATGTGAGGGGATTGGGGGTCTGGAACCACACTCAGGAATAAAGTGTTCTCAGAGGTTGGGGTATCTAATGAACTGGATTTATAGATGAGAGAGGAAGGGGAGGGTCACTCCATGACTTATAGTCCATCCAGAGAACAGGAGTCATCCAAAATGTTTCAACACAGAGTATTTAATACAAGGAATTTATTACATGAGAATCACTGAGAAGCCACACAGGGGATAGTAAGGCAAATCAGAGCTTAATAAAGCAGGAAGCCTAGACCAGCTTGAGCATCAGAAGTGTATTAGCTAGAGCCCAGAAGCTGGGACTCCAGGTGGAAATGGAAACCAGTCCAGGCCTGCCATGGAGCTGGAACCATGGAGGGAGGAGCTGGAACTGTGGTGGGAGATGGAGCTGCTGTCACAGAGGCTGCCTGAAGTAGGAGAGAGAAAATCCTGGCTCCTCTCCATCTCCAGGGCGTTTTGCTGATCTAAACTCATGGAAAGCAACTTGACAAGGGAGTTCAAGACCAAAAAAAAAAAGGGAAAGAGCATGGATGCACGTGCTAGCAGACAGTTCATTATGGCCATACTGGTCACAATGAACGAGGCATTGTGTGCCTTTAGGAGGTGTCTACTGTATCTCTGAGGATCAAAGAGGAATGAAAGGGATCAGAGAGGTGCATTAAATTGCTCAAAGTCATACCAGGGCAGAGCTAGAATTTGAACGTGGGTTTGTCTGCTTCTGTGTTCTCCAGTACCACACTGAGAAATGTGATTTGGCTTTCTGGGAAATAGGCTTTCTGCGGGATACTTGAGCAGAAGGAGATAGGGGTTGAGAAGTCACACAGGTGAGGGAGTTATTAGGTGATTCAGTGCTCTAGCTTGAGCCTCACAGGCTCTCTAGCCTAGCTCGAGTCAGCTCAGGTGCCAGTTTCCTGTGGTGAAAGGAAAGTGTACTCATTGCAGTGCTTTTGCCTGTCCTTGGAAACTGTGTGAGGATTTTTGTCTGGTTCAAAGATAAAAAGATACCTCTTAGTGGTAAGAGGCCCCATTGATGAACCAGAACTGGAAGAACAACGGAAAATCTGAGGGTGCTGTCTGCCTAGCAAGTACTTCCCCAGCTTGGATTCTGAACATTAGAATTTTAGGAGCAGCCACATGAAAAATGAGAAAGCTGATTTTGGCCATCGTTCTGGTGATGGGAAAGGAAAATGAGGAAAACTGAAAGGTCATGCCAAGGTTTCAAAGCAGGAATGACAGCTCTTTGGACTAGCTGTAGGAAGAACACTTGCTGCAATGCTATCTGCCAGACAGACAGCTACATTCTGGGAAGACAAAGGCAGAGTCAACCCCCAATCCTTTGAGCTCATCTCTTTTCAACTTGCAGTTGGATCTTCCCCGCGAACAATACTTTGGAGGTTTAGAACGAATCTTTGGATTGCAACTATGTTTTTTAGCTAGATGCCTAACTTAACGAACGAATCTTTGGAATGTGCTGAGAAGACTTGAACTCCGATGATAAGGCCACATTTACTGCGTTGCTGACTAATGCACAGCTTCACAGGATGGTTGCAAAGTCATTGCAAATGATTTTTCAAGTTCACAAATAGGTTAATCCAAGCACTCGTTGCATGCGATGTAATCTATAAAAGGATTTGTGCTCTTTCTGTGTTCTCTAGAGTGATTCCAACACATTATCCGGTAAGAGGTCAAAGCTCTTTTTCCTAGCTACTCTCTTCTCTCATTCTGTTAGTTCCTTCTGAAAGGAAGGAGAAGCATTTCATCCCTGTTGTCAGCATCTAAGCTACAATGCCTTCTGCTTACATTGCAACCCCCAGAGTGACGCTTTGTAAACATTCAGTCCTGTGTAAGTGATTGCTAAAGTAGATGACAGGAAATACTTCAAAAATGCTAACCTGGACAAACAAAAAGTTTTAAAAACAAGTGCTAGCAATTAAAAGAAAAGAGAAAATTAAAATGGTAGTTTCTTGATGTGGAGGACATTGAACAATGTTCTTTATCTGGGACTGAATAAAGACCATACATTTTGGGTCTGAACAGCTCAGTCTGGCCATTGGTGACCTCATTACATTGGGCAGTTTGGCCAGAAGAGCATTTCATTAATTATATTAATCAAAATAACATGCTCAGGAATCTGCTTCTGTACTTGGAGAATAACCCTGCTTTATAAATGACTCACTTTATTTAGCACAGTGTATACACAGCATGACTGATTGTCTCCTGGGAGTTGGAGGTAGGTGAAATCAGAGAGGAAGAGGAGAGGCAGCAAGCATTCTGACTATATATTGGAAAACAGCAGCCAGGCAAACGTGCTAGTACCCTGCCCCTCATCATGTAGGAAAATGGGACTCCACAGCTTGCTCCGATAGAAGTGCTCAGCACTAATGGGTCCTGGGCCTGTAATCCTTCCAGAGAAAACCCAAGTCTGCCCACTGCTGCCACTTGGGCAGCTGACAGACAGGACCTGCACTGGCACACACACTCCGGCAGACCCTTACTAAGGCTCTGAATTCCTTCAGTCTTTTGACAAGTATTAAATAGATAGCACCTCCCTTCACCTTCTGTGGTGAGTGCTAGGGATAGACTTAGGAGAGGGTTTTTGTTCTCAAGGAATGTATACACTCTTACAATAATACAGCATTTATGGAGTAAGTGGTAGGATGAGGAAATGCATTGTTCTTTGAGAACACAGATATTTACTTGGGGTCGGAGCAGTGGGTGTGGTTAGTTGTTGGCACTCATTCTTTGGCACTCTCTGTGTTGACCACTGCTTCTGTATTTGCACACAGTAAGTTCTAACTGAACTATAAATTTTGGGAAAAAACATTATCATGTCTCTCTCTTTCTTTCTCTCTCTCTCTCTCTTTCTCTTTTTCTCATTTCTTTCTCTTTTTCTCTTTTGTCTCTCCTCTCCATTTTTTTTCTGTCTTTCTGAAACTAGACACTATAAATGGCCATCATCTTTTCAAAGGTAATCCATAGAATCAAGACCAAGTTGGTCATGGCAAGCCCTGGGCTTCAAAGCAGGCATGGAGAGGACTAAATCTGGGGTAACACTGAAGTCCGATTGTCAAGTCAGAGGCAGGGATGCCCAGGCTGGTCAGAATTCAAGGCACAAAGATGATGGTGGTCCAGAGGTGGGCTGGTGAATGAAGAACCTGGAATTCCAAGATGACTGCTAAGGTAAAGAGAAATAGAAATAGGGCAGAGAAGTGACCACTGCCAACAAGAACTTGTGTTCACAAAGGCAGCCCCCTGGCCCACTCAGACAGCCTCATACATTGTGCTGGGAAAAAACCTTTCTGAGAACAAGCTCACGTGGGAGCTGCAGGTGGGAGCTGGACAGAGTTGAATTTGGTGAGGAGTTTACAACAGAAACAAGGACAGGTCTGGCACCTGTCTAGATTTAGTCTGAGCCATGTTTTGTTTTGTTTCGTTTTGTTTTGTTTATTTACTAAAGTGTGGATCCTAACAAAGAAGAGGGAATACTAACTGAGGGAATTCAATTTTGATGTAACTTCCAAGAGAGGTCAGAATGTAAGAAACATCTCGTTGGGACTCTGCGTTATAGACTGGCTTTCATCTCAATTTTCTTCAGCTAATTTCCTTCCATGTTTAAAGAGAAAGGAGGTGCTGTTTGTTCTGTCACATGGAACTGTGATTACTCACCGTGGAAGGATGCCCCCTTCGAGACTCTGGCAAGAGCAGGGGAAATTTCTTTCACCACTAGCCCCGAGGAATTCTCATGATCCTGGTTTCCATTTTGGTCAAAGCTGAGATGAAAGGACTTGATGTAGTATTGAGGAAAGTTCTAATTTTGATCCTGAGGGAGGCAGGATCAAAAAAGCTAGGCTACCCTTTTCTCTGTTCTATGAATGCAGAGGCATATCCTGTTTCAAATTGAGCAAATATTGTGAGTTAAACTTCTGGTTCAAGTCCCATCTCTAAATCAAAACCTCTGTAGGTAAGATGAAATAACTGTGAGAAGGGTTGTTTTTTTGTTTTTTGTTTTGTTTTGTTTTGTTTTCCCAAATGAAGTGTTGTTAGGTAATATTGTATGTCTACTGCTTTAATTTGTTTGAGCTGCTATAACAAAATATCACAGACTGTGTGGCTTATTGATGACAGAAATTTATTTCTCACACTTCTGAAGGCTGAAGTCTGAGATTAGGGTGCTGACATGGTCGGCTGAGGGCCCTCTTCTGGGTTGCAGATTTCTTGTTGTGTCCTCACATGGTGGAAGGTGCTGGGTGTTCTGTGGGGTCCATTTTGTAAGAACACCGATCCCATTTGTGAGGACTCCACTCTCATGACCTAATCACCTCCCAAAGGCTCCACCTTTAACACCATCACCTTTGAGGGTTAGGATTTCAACATGAATTTTGGGGTAGACGCACATTCAGACCATAGCATCTACCTTCTTTTTGGCTTTGTGTTTTCATAATAATTTTATAAATGAAATTAGGAATGGCAGGATTCTTAGAGAAAATTTCCAATTAGTAAAAATGAGATAACTTATTTGGGGTGACCGTGGACATTTCTACTTGAAGGATTCTTTTATATGCCTCCTTACCTAGAGCCTCTCTGATATATGTAGCTCCGTGGAAGTTTACTACTTCTAGACAATAATCTTTAAAAAACTGAAAAAAATTTAATTGTGGAAAAATATATATATAACATGAAAGTTACTAAATTCAGCATTTTTAAGTGTACAGTTCAATACTGTTGTGTATTCACATTGTTGTGCAAACAATTTTCACAGTTCTCTTTCTTCTTGCAAAATGGAAACTCCCCATCTATCTCCCAAGCCCCTGGTACCCACAACACTGCTTTCTGTCTCTATGAATTTGATGACTCTAGGAACCTCATATAGGCGGAAACATACTGCATTGTCCTTTCGTGACTGCCTAATTTTACTTAGCATAAATGTCCTCAAAGATTTGGCATTTTAAAATTTTTTCTTTAGAAAAATGTTTCCTTTTGACATCTGAGGGCTAACCTGTTTAAACTTTGAAAAGGTTAAAAAATATTCTCTAAACCTCGAAATGTTAAAAACAACTGTGTATCTTTGAAACACCGTACTGCTATAGCAGAGTTGACCATCTCAGAAGTGAAAAGTCAGATGGACTGATGCCTCCCTAGGGAAGAAAGAGGGGTCACGTTAAGTGGTGCCAGCTGGGAATTGCCTATACAACAAGGAGCTGAGCCTGCAGACCTGCAGCCAGGGGCAGTGGATGCTCTACAGATGTACCGTGCTCACGGGTGGGTGCCTGTGGTTATGCTGCTCTCCTGAGGCTGCTGCAACAGCTGCCAATGGAGTGGAGCTGGCAACAGCTCCGGAGGGAGACATCTGCCTGGCTGTTGCCTGAGAGGAAGAACAGGAAGCAGCTGCACAGAAACAGAGACAAGGACAGGAGCAGAGGTACTGAAAGAATACCCTTGAACTCATTGCATGCCTACCCCCAAAACATGGTGCCCTCAGGTTGGTCAGGGAATACTAAGGAAGTTGTTTTAGTCTGTTCTTGGACAGAGAGGCTTGTGCCTAAGCAGCTGCCCAGCCATGTCACACAAATGCTGGAATAAGGAGGGGCTGGTGGGGACCCCAGGCTGTTCATTTCACAGATGTGGTCTTTAAAAGCTCCTTGGAGTTTTCTCATGTCTCGGCAGCTGTGCAATAATCTCCAAGAACTATGACAACATCTTTTTCAAAGAAATATAATTTGCTACTGTCACTAACACGGATTTCCCACCCCAAAAATCCAATGTGTTTTCTCACTATTTATCAAATCTTTTACACTCTGATGACTAATGGAAAATACAATGGTAATGTGTTATAGTTTTGGCATTGTTTGCTATCAGAAATGACACTGGAACAAAGGAGTAATCAGTTACAATTGCATTCACAATTTCTCTCCTGAGGGAGTACACACGCTCACACACCAGTAGGGCTTGAAACCACAATATGTGTAACATTTACAAGTTACTTTCATAGTAATTTTCACTTTAAAACTCTATGTTCCCATCCATCAGTTCATTTTGGCCTCACAAGAGTGTTAATGATATTGCTTCAGTTGAATAGGAAGAGGCTTAAAGGAGAAATGGCTTGTCAAGGGCCATATAAGAAGTCAACTGGAGCTAAGATATAGGTTTTTCGAGTCTTAAACCAAAATTTTTTTCACTAAACTATGCTTGAGAAGAAGATGTCAGAACCAAAGAAAGAGATAATTCCTTTTTTTCTCCTGTTGACTGGCAGTGCATTCCTCCACTCCCAGGCAAAACAATTCTGAGATGTTGAATTAGTGATTACTTAAAAATCAAGGGGACATAATTATTAGGTTGTATTGTATAAAACTACAATCTTTTCCTTAAAAATTAAAAGTCAAATATCAACAATTTCATGTTTCAAACTAATGGATCTCCCAAAATGTATATAGGTTACATGTCCCATGCAGCATCAAATTGGTCTTTTTGTTGATTAATTAGGCCAGTTGCTTTCTTTCAATTTTACTGCCCCTTGGTCTGAATGGGCCAGTGGCCTCGGATCATTATTTTAGTGGCCTCCATAACCAAACTGAGCCAATTGTAGAGGCAGCAGGCCAAACTGTGCAATGAACCCCAAACAAGGCAATTCAGGGTCATGTAAATATGACTCACACGTGGCCAGTCAGCAAGAATTTTCAACAGGTCTAACTGGCTCCTTGTTACTGCCCATTTTGCCTGAAAAGGGAATTAAATCAGTATTCTCTTCTATTCATCTCGTGTAAATACATGTGTTCTGGTGGGTGGGAGACAGCTGATTTCCAAGGCTGTTACAGGGGGTGATTAGAAAATCAGAAGGGTATCTTGGCTGAATGTCAAGAATAAAGGAAAGGGCAGTGAGTCAAGTGGCTAAAGAGACACACATTAGAGTCATTCATTTGTACCACTGTGGAAGCTGGAAACTTGCACCACTGGCTGGGCTTCCCACCATCTGGAGTGAAATCAGAACACTTCCACCAGAGATGGATGGGCTCCAAGTGAGGACAGGCTGGCAGAAGGGCCGTGGCCACACTGCAGGAAAATAAAGCCTACTTCCTGCGGATCACAGAGAAATGAGGACCACGCTCTCTGCATTTTATTTTCTTTGAAAACCACTTGATATCGGGCATGAAATGATGAAGCTGAAAAGCCCCTGGTGCTGCTGCTTTGGAAGAGTAGTATTTTTAAGGTGCTGCACCCAATCTTTCTCATGTCCCTGTTTCTGGCAGTAAGAGCTTCATTTTCCCTTTGTGCTCCAAGTAGATAGAATGCTTAAAAGGGCTGTGTAAGGCTGAAGAATCCCAACTCCCACAGTAAGATTATAGACCCTGCAAGCTAAAGTTAGGAAGGCAAGGGCAGTGGTTCAGAATCCTAGTATAAATGCTGCAGAGCATGGTGGAGGGAAGCAGACTTCCATAAAGTTCATGATAGTGCTGTACCAGGAAGCCAGTTCTCTGGAAAAAATACAAAACGACCTTGATTTGAAAAGTCTGCTTATTTCTGTGATGTAAAAATACTTCCACTGTGGTCAACTGCAAATCACCAATAGTTAACAACCAACTCAAAAAATTTCTGGTGTTTGACAATCTCTTTTGAGCCTGTCCAAGCCGATTCAAATGCAGCAAAACTTGGTGCTTAAAAAGAATTGGGCAAATGCATGAGCCAAGGTTAAAATATAAAATATAAAGAAGTGAGCATCTCAGGTAGACGCATCCCCTCTCTTACCTGCTTCCCTCTCTTTCTCCTAAATTGTCCTAAGAGCACTGCTTTCTGATAAATCACCATTCAGAGCAAGTGCCCAGGTCCCAGGCTCTGTGTCTAAGCAACCTGACTCAAAACACTGTGCTCCTTCATCATCCCCCTGAAGCACCCTGTGCTCGAGATCTTCCTAGAGAAGTACTCACATACCTGTGCTTGCTACACTTGCAGGTGATAAGGCTACTTTCTCCCTCCAGGGCAGGTGGGGTTCCTGAAGGGCTCTTGCTTGTCTCCTAGAGGGAAGCTGTTGAGGGGCTGTCACATCACTGGATAGATGTGAGCATAGATTTGTCTCAGATATCTTTCCTAGTGTGCCCCATACATAATTTAAAATACCCACATCTCCATGTGTAGAAATTCAGTTAAATTGTTGGAAAGGTAGAACTCAGCTTTTAGGTAGGATGGGTTTATTCAGAAATAAATTCATATTGACTCCAACTGAAGTAATTTGGCATCTAATGATAAATTTGTCTTCCAATTATGCAAGCACTAGGGCTGGGTCATCTGTATCTTGGCAAACACACTTTTTTTTTTTACCTAAGCCTCAAGTTCCTCATGTGCAAAGATGAGTGGCAGAAATAAACTGAGCTATAAGGCATCCATCTGTTCTATCCTTCCATGCTTCTGGGATTCTATATGGTTTTCAGTTCCTTTAAAATTTGATTGTTGTTTTTTATACTCCTGGGACATCTAGTACCTCTGCCAAACATCATTATTTACCTGTACCACCAATAAAGCACTTTATTTTTGTTGTTAAATAAACTTGGGGGGAATCCTAGGTTAAAGTAGCACTTTAAAGAACATTGTTTTCAGAATCTCTGATATTATGGGCTACATCATATATCTCCCAAAAGAAAACTTAATGGCTCATAGGTCCCCAATTTTTTGGCCTCAACTCACTTTTTCCTAAAGACAGTATATTAGACTTCTACGACTACTGTAACAAAGTGCTACAAATTGAGTGGTATATGACAACAGAAGTTTATTTTTCATCATTTTGGGGACTGGAAGTTCCAAAAATCAAGGTGTTGGAAGTGCCTGCTTTCTTGGAAGGGTCTAGGGAGAGAATCTGTTTTATGCCTTTTCCTTAGCTACTGGTGTTACCAGCAGGTTTTGGTGTTCCAGGGCTTATAGGTACATCACTTCAATATCTACTTCCATCATAACATGTGTTCTCCTTGTGTGTCTCTAACTCTTCTCTTATGACAGCTTCATAGACACCAGTCATTGGATTAGGACCATCCTAATTAAATGTGACCTCATCTTAAGTTGATTACATCTTCAAAGACTGTATTTACAAATAAGATCACATTCACTGGTGCCAGGGATAATAAAGACTTCAATGTATCTTTTCTTGGAAACACAATTCAACCCACTACAGACTTCTATTAATATTTCCCAAAACTGGTACTCTGATGAACACATTTTAAGAAATGCTGTCCCAGAAACTTGAGATGTAATTAAGATTCACTAACTGGGTACATGGTAAAACTCTTACATCAGCCTTTTTTTTTTTTTTACATGATATCAGGTGGTTTGTACCTTTGATGAAAAAAAATCTTTATTTGTACTATTTCTAATTGAAATTGAGCATTTCCTTCACTTTTGAGTGTAGGCAGCAAACCATAGTAATATCAGTAGTACTCGTGACTTTGCCACCAATGAAAGTTAGATATTTTCATCTCACATTATAGTTATTGCAGATATCTTGGGATATCATTCATACTCATCACCATTTTAAAATCTCTGTGCTTATTAGACTTGATGCTAGATCTTGTTATTTAATGTGTTAATAAGAAAACACATAATGCAAATCTTTTAATATTTTGTTAACTGTATTTCAATACCATTGATTTCCTTTGTAATCCTTTATGTTTTTGTTTATATACTTAAAAACACTATTTTGAGATGGAGACTATTGGTTTCACCAGCTGGCCAAAGGCATTCATAGCCCCCAAAAGATAAGAACCTCTGTACCCTAACATGACCTTTGTTATGTGAATAACCTGGCTTCCATAAAAGGATTTAACTGAGAGACATACACTAACAATCTATTTTTACAAATAAAGAATTAATAAGTAAGCCAAACACAGATAATATAAAACATTTTATTTGGAAAAAAAAATGCCCAGTTAGAGTACACACAAGTGAAGTACACACAGGTACAATAAGGTATCTTATGAATAATTTTCAATTATTGTCACTTTGTATTGATTATAAACAGCTCACATTACCAAGGAAAAACTTGTTTAGGTGTCAGGTTATATTTGGAAATTCTCTATGTATACGTTAGAATATCTAAATAATTAACTAGAAGACGTGCACTCCTTTTTGTGTATGTTCAAATGTATAAAATAATTTAATGTATTCAACTCTACTTGTGAACACCTCAAAATACTGGGGACACTGGGTTAAATCTCTGAGCTTTATGAACAAGCATGGTCACATTCCAGCTCAGAGTCTTGGCAGAGATCACTGTGACTGAAGATTTCCCAGGACGTGTCACCCAGGAGCACTTTTGCCTCATGAAAACACAAGAGTACAAGTTGAAAGGTTGAACTGTAGCCTGGCTCCATCTCTGAACAGTTATGAAACTAGGTATGTTGCCTAATCTTCTGAGCCTCTGTTTCCTTATCTATGGTAAATGGAGACACTGATGTGTCCTACTTTTCTCTCAGGGATACTGAGATTCAATTCAGAGAACTCGTGTAAAAGCACTTTGTAAACTGTAAAAGTGTTGTATAAATATAAAACAGAACAATTCTTTAATTTCATGTGGCAACATCAAAATAAGTATAAATTGATAGCATTCTCTTATATTATGAGAAGAAAATCAACCTGTTTCTTTTGTCCTTTCCCTCATGGACACTCAAACCCCAGGTCCACCATCAGTGCCCAGAAAGGCATTGGTGGTCCCAGAAAGGCTGTAGGGAAGCTGGCCTGTGATGTCGCTAGGCTTCTATTTGCCTCCTTTGTCTCCTCAAGGTGCCCCAATGCCGTCATCTGTCTCCTCTTTGGCCAGGTCCTCTTTCATGTGTTCCTCCAAACCTTCAAGCATGGCTTGTGCTTTCCATTTTCTCTGTCCTTGGGAATGCAGCATCCTGCAGGCAGTTCAGATGGGGTGTGGGCCTCACCATTACTGCACATTAGAACCATGCAAGGAAGATTTACATTGTCCTGATACAGGTATTTCGACCAAGATGACATCAGAATTTCTGAAGGAGGGTCTGGCTGTCAGTATTTTAAGGACATGCCAGGTGATTCGAATGTGCAGCTTGGGTTGAAAACACTACTTGGATGTCGTCTGGAGGTTAAACAGAAAATGAATTCTCTATTCATCTGTTAGCCAGAAACGGTGTTGTCCTTCTTATAGAGCCTTTGTTTTAACCTGGGCAACCTTCTTAGATGTCTTCTTAAAGAAGTGTTTCTTGAAGGTCCCCCAGTGCACCTCACTCAGGCCCATAACATTGCTTCCATCAAATCTCACATTCTTCAGGAGTGTTATCCTCAGTTTTCAGGTGAAAAAGCTGAGGCTCCATCCAGCAAGGAGGGGCAAAGCAGTGGGTTAAACTGAAGCCATGCATACTTACTTCCCCAGAGCATGGCAGCACCTTTCTGATAAACAGGCCCAACCTGCTGAGAAGTGCAGCCATACCAAGGCCCTGTAGCTCATATTAGATGCCTCACATCCATCTCTGCATTCTGCTGTAGTAGGAAGAAGATTTCTTAGTTTGGGAGAAACTAAACTAAGAAGGTATCTCCCCCTTGATACCTTCTCATGGCCACCGTTCACTCCACTGCTCTTTACATTCATAAGGAGGAATGGGGTGGGGACTGGGAGTGGAGGACCATATTTGAGAGGGCAGGCACACAGCCTTGCAGCCTGCATGAACATACATGACTTAAGAGAATTTGCTCTGTACCCACAGTCTTGTGTGTCTTCCTCAACTTGGGCCCCTTATCTAGTTTGTTACTTGGGGCCTGGAATCCATCCTGCTTACAGCCCAGAAAATTTCCCAAGAGGCTATTGTCCTCTTGGGAAACTATCTGATGTTACCCTGCTCTAGAGCTGTGACAAAGCATGAAAGGACTCGGGTCTGGACTCTGAGCTCTTGAGAAAATTGCTTAGCTTCTTGAGAATCAGTGTTCTCATCAAAGAAATGAAGATGTTTGTCTTCTCCTCACATATTTCTACAGGACTGTAGTTGGGATCATTGGAGATAATGGGCAAGAAATTGATTTTTTATACAGCAAAGACCATATGACAATATGGAAGATAGTTTTATTACTGTTATTGGAAAAACACGTATTGGCTTGCTTTTCAGTAAGGCAGCTGGCTAAAAGTGAAGGAGACAGGAGTACATCACTTTCAAAGGGGCAATTTTGGAGAAAAAGTTGTTATCTGTGGAGGTCCCATTGAGGTCAGGTGCTGCTGTGGGAAGCTCCTGAGTACAATGTCAGAGTCTTGAGAATCTAGAGAAGACAGCCTAAATGAGGACAGAAAATTAAGTGGGAAATGTGAGACAATTTCACTGATTTCACATTTTGTTAGGCACTAGCTCAGCCCACCACTTAAACAGGTGATGAGGAAACAGCAACCCCTCTACAAGCTCTATGTGAGCATTTTAGACACAGCAAGAGAATGGGGACACTGGCAAAGCACAGTACAGACCGATAAGTGGGGCAGGAGGCACTCTAAAGGAAAACAGGAAACAGGATGTGCAGCTGGGCCTAGCCTCCTTAGGGGCACTGGCTGACTAGCACAGGGCAGCCTCTGAATGTGGTTACTGAGGAACCAGTAGAACATCTGCCAGGCCCAGCACCCGGGCGTTGGGAAAGTTGACTTGTGCAATGGCGTGGGGTAAGGGCAAGATCAACCTAGAGCACTTTTTTCTTTGGGGGCCTGTGTCCTTTGTGATTAGAGGAGTTTGAGTACCTGCTTTCTCAGGTGCACCTTCCAGGGTCCAGTGGATACAGAACTGGCTGTGGTCCAGGCCCCGCCCTGATTCTTTCCCCAATAGACTGTGTGGTTATAGGCAAGTCACATCATCTCTCTGGGCTGCCCTGTTCATTTTTGTAAGATGAAGAGATTTGCTTAGATGACCTTTAGGATAACCTTCAGCTTGGCATCAGGCTGCTCTATAATCTAAGACAATTTTCTAAGGAACTCAAGAAAAAATATGGCATATATGGCTGGGGCCTGTGAGATGGGGGTTTGCAAATTTTCTACAATTATAGAATCTTTACTTTAAAAGCAAATACTAAAAATAAAATAAAATAAAATAAAAGCAAATACTGGAGTATGGTATGCCACAAAAAATTAAACAAAGAATTACAACATGATCCAGAAGTTCCACTTTTGGGTATATATCCAAAAAGTTAAAAGCAGTGACTCAGACAGTTACATACCGATGTTCAAGCAGTATTATTCACAATAGTCGAGAGGTGGAAACAACCCAAGTATCTTTTAAAGGATGAATGGAAAGAAAATATGATGTAATACAATGAGATATTATTCAGTCTGAGAAGGAAATTCTGACATATTCGATAACCTTGAGGACATTATACTGAGTGAAATAAGTCCGACACAAAAGGACAAATACTGTATGATTACATTTATATGAGGTACCTAGAATAGGCAAATTTATAGAGACAGTAGAATGGTGGTTACCAAAGACTGGGGAACAAGGAAATGGAGAGTTAATGGGTACAGAATTTCAGTTTGAGATGATTAAAAAGTTCTGGAGATGAATAGTAATGATGGTTGTTTGTACAGCAGTGTGAATGTATTTAATGTAACTGAACTACACACTTAAGAATGCTTAATTTTATGTTATGTGTATTTTATCATAGTAAAATGAAAACACTGGAATACTTATGTGTTAACATTTTTAGTTTGGTGTACAAAATAATGGTAATAAAGCATAATTTATGCTGGTTTGTAAAAATTTTACTAATTAAATGAAACCAATCATTAAAAAAGTAATTTAAAAATTAATTAAAGTGGGAATTACTAAAAATGATGTTTGTATATTATATGTTAATTTAAAACATCTAAGTGAACATTTATTTGCCAATCTTCACGACTTTTTTTTTGTGAACAGGTTTTTTGAGTCTCCCTTGCATAAAAAAAACATGCAATGTATATCATTTACAAATTCTAGTTTCAAGGTTTTTAACATGGAATGAGATCTTAGAGACAGATATTTGTGAATAAAAATAAATGCAGTATTCTTTTAGATTTTTTTGTCTCTTCTCCATTCCCAGTTCTCTTATAATTGCATCACCTCACCTATTCCATATCTCTATATCTATATAACTGTCTATATAAACACATTTAAATTACTAATCTTCATAAAGTTTTCCTAAAGTATTCAATGTGCTTTAGAAACAAAATAACAATTACAACCAACCTAAACAGTCTTGAGGACAAACAAGTTTGTAAGCATAGAACTCAACAAGAGGTAGCAGAGTGTTCACTATATCTAAAATGAGTGAAAAGATAATCCATAAAGAGGAGAAGATATTTGCAACATATTGCCTGACAAAGTACTAGAATGTCAAATATACAAAGAACTTAACAAAATCGGTAAGAAAAAGAAATAACTCATTGGAAAAATGGGCTTAGCAACTGGTCAGGTATAAAACCAAAGAGAAAATCCAAATGGCTAATAAACATGAAAAGAAGCTTAACTTTATTAGTAATCATGGAAATACAAACTAAAACCCCAGTGAGATATCATTACATAGGAGAGAGGCAAAAACTAAAAATTCTGAAAATATTAATGGTCAGCAAGGATTTGAATCAGCAGGAATCCTGGTGAAAGTTGTAAACTGCTACTACCTCTTTGGAGAATGGCTTACGATACTTAGTGAGACTGATAATACAAATGCTCTATGATTCAACAATTCCACACTTACCCAGAGAAACGTAGGCAAATGTGCAGCAGGGTACATGTACATACAAAAATACTTATGGCAGCTTTGGTCACCTCAGCTGCATTGGGAAACAATCTAAATACTTACTACCTATAGAATAGACACATAAATTCTAATATGATGAAACAACGAAATGCTGTATAACAATGAACATGGGCAGCGGTACAGCTACATGGAACAATATGAGTAAATCTTTAGAATGTAATATTGAGCAACAGAAGCAAGGCAAAGAATACAATGTAATCACATTTATTTCAGGTTGAAAAACAGGTAAAACTATACTCTGATATATTATTTGGTGATATATACATAGTTGGCCACCTCAGGGGGTATGATGGGTTGAATCTTTGTGTCCCCCCAAATTCATATTGAAACTCTAGCCACCAACGTGATGATATTTAGAGGTATGGCCTTTGGGATGTGATTAAGTTTTGATAAGGTTATGAGTGTGGCACTCTGATGATGGGTTTCTAAGAAGAGACATCAAAGAGCTTACCTTCCTCTTTCTCTCTCTTCCATGTGAGGACACAGTGAGAAGGCAGTTGTTTGCAAGGAAAGAAAGGGGCTCTCACTAGAACTCAATCATGCTAGCACTCGAATCTCAGACTTTCAGTCTCCATTACTGTGAGAAATAAATGTGTGTTGTTTAAGCCACCCAGTCTCTGTCATTTTGTTACAGCAGCTCAGACAAACTAATACAGGGAGAGCTGGGTGTGCTTGCAACTGGGAGGGTCACAGTGAGCTTATGATTATAGGCAATGAACCCTCAAGAAGGGTTACACATAAATTAATTTTCTGACTATTCATTAAGCAATATGTGTATGTTTTATGCATTTAATTATATGTAAATTTCAATGCAGTAATTCACCCTAAAAATGAAAAAAGAAGTTCTTCAGTGTGCCAGCTTCTTGGGCATTGTGGCACGTTTTATGAGGAACCAAAGAGCAGTGGTTCATCTGGCAACACAGTCAGGGGTAGCTGGGTGGAGATGACAGAGGCATCTAAAAAACATGATAAAAATGAAATATTGATACATTCAGATTGGGAATAGAGTTTCTGAGGAATTTTAATAACATTTTCTTTCATTTTACACTGTTTATCACCTAAACCACAATATGACAAATCTGATGCATTTTCCTCTTAGCGACAGTTGTGTTGAGTTCCTTCTCTAGCAAAGTCTTTGTATTTGGGAGAAAATAAGCATTTTCTGGATATTTGTAGGTATAATTTGGGTAAAGACAGAGAAAAAGTTGCATTCAGAAATAATGTTTTCACAATATATTAAGCATAATAAAGGGATATCATCTCACAAAATCTCAAAAAAAAATATATCTGCAAAACAAAAATATCCAAAGCCTACTTTTATTTCCAGAATAATCCCATAGAACCTGGCAAACTCCCACAGAAACCTAGACTTCTTGTAATAGAGTTGAAAAACTTTATTATAAGTTGGAGGGATCCAGAGTGTAGAAGGAGAAAGGGACGTTGAATAATTCTTTACTCTCATAACATATTCTTAACAACTCTATAATAGCTTTATTATATCTTGGAGCTGTTGACCCATGGATGTGGTGACTGAGATACTGAGAAAAGAGAACTTGCTCTCTCCTCCACTCCCTCCCTCCAGCATCTAAGGAAAACTGTCTTTCATTTAATTTGTGTTCAATGTGTGTTTGTTGGATTACATTCTTGAAAGCATCCAAATGGTGGTAAAAAGTTTAGTGGGTTCAGAGGAATAAGACTTTCTAAGGGATTACTTCGAACTGAGAAATGAGAGAAGGCTTCATTAAAGAAAAAGAAGCTGAGCTAAGCCTTGAGTAATAAACAGGAGTTGAGGACAAGTTGGATTTGAAAGAGGAGGTTACAAAGGCACAGGCAACAAGGACAAAGTATTTGGAGATTAGAGTAATGTTTGTTTGGCTGAGTCTGTAGAAAGTTAGAAGAAGAGAGTTAAGTTGAAGTAGAATAGCAGATTCTAAATATCTAAAACCAAAGACAGTGCACTTTATTTGCTTCATAGGAAGTTTAACTCTTTTGTGTCTGGACTAAAGGTTGGTCTGATGGCAGTGTATAGGCTTTATTTGACAAATTATTGGTTGTAGCCAAGAGAATGAGTTTGAGGGTTGTTATAGGAGGCCTAGGCAGGAGGTAAGAGGAGTCAGATAGAGAGGGATGTTAGAAAAAATGAAGAGTAAGGGGTATCTGATGCTCAAAGAAAGAAATAACAGGTATTAGCTACAAAATGAATTGAGAAATGCAGATGGGAACAGAGATGACCAAAGTTTTCAAGACCTAGTGACAAGGATTATGAGGATGTCATTAATGGAAAAAAGAAGTTGGTGTATGGGAGCAGATAATGAGCTGTTTTGTACTTGTTGGATATGAGATGCTGGTGGGACCTCTATGTAGCAACATCCCACAGCTGAAAACTTGGAACTGGAGGCCTGGAAAGAGGATGGGACTGGAGCAGTAGATTCAGGAAACAAAGGCCTGAAAGTGAATTCTGGATGTGGATCAAGAGAAGAAGATAGGACTTCATGAGAATGCATATTTCAAAAGAAAAAAAATAAGAAGACATCATAAACCAGAATCAAAGGCCAGTATAAAAATTTCTGTCATTTTGTAAATGAAGAAATTATTTGGCTTTTAGCTCTGTCCATTCAACCCTGAAATTTCAATAACCAGAGCAATTTATGCTTCAATTCAAGATTGGGCCAGTCCTGAGTTCTGTGGGGAAACCCATTATTTCTGGTTTAAAGTGATTCCAGGAAATTAACTTGCTTGTTGAATAGACCTCTGCTATACTATTTGTGCTTGTTGCAGGTTGTAGCTAAAACAGGTGGAGGAAAACCATTATGAACAATGAATGCCTATAAGTGTAGGCATTATTGATTGAATAATAAACAATCAACACAAAGCTCTTAGTATGTTTTAGTCATTGTGCTAAGCATTTCACAAGCATTATCTCACTTAATCTTTAATCCACTTGCTCAGATATTAATATCTTCCCATCTAATAAAAAGAAACTGATGCTCAGAGCAAGTAAGCTCACAAAGCTAGTAGGTATCAAAAGGCTGGAGTTCAAGCAAGTTAATCCCAAAGCCTTAGATTTTAACTGCTATATTGTCCTGAGAGAAAAAGATGAGAAGCAAGAATGAGAGTGTGGACACATGAAAGATGAGAGAACTTTCAAGATTAGTTGGAAATGTTAATTACCAAAGATGTCTTGGGCTGATAGATTTCTCCAAATCCATAAAACACATAGAAGGTATTTATATTCTGGACAGTAAAGGTGAGCGTAGAGTCTCTTAGAGTTAATAATATTTTGATTTAGTCTCCCCACCTGAAGATATGCAGAAGCCATCTCTGAGCAGACTTACAAGGTACTTAAAAATCTTGAAATCTAAAACAAGTCCTCAGGAAAGCGATGTCAACAACATGGCAGAATAAGAATTTTCTACTGCCATCTCCCCACAGAACATTGGTTTTGAAATCACCCATAGATGAAAGTACATTTATGAAAGTCCAAGAGTCTATTGGAGAAATTCCATACACAATTGGAGGAAAAAAATTCCAAGATTGGATTTATCAAAGAAGGTAAAAAGAACAGTTTCACTTTACCCACATCAACCCTTTCCCAAGGTAGCATAGCTCAGTTCCAAGAAAGAACTCCTTGGCCCACATTTATTCCTTGGATGAAAGTACTTATACAGATGCTGCCCAAGTGGCCCACCTCTTTTTAGTCCAACCTAGAAGACAGAGGTGAATCGCACAGCTGAGGGGTTGCGAGAGACAGGACACAGCGACTAGGGCTCAGAATTCATCAAAAGGATGCTACTAACCTCTTTATAGTTAGTCCTACTAAATACTTCATAGACTCCATCAGGAAGCCCAATCACAAGCCACTGGGGACATTTTACCTATAGTTCACCTAACTGGTCCACAGGCACTTCCAGTGGTCTGTGTACTTCAACACATTCCTCACCAATGTGGTAGCTTCCTCACTCATGTTTCCATGGATGGCGGGCGGAAGCCTTTGCAGATGGCTGCAGAATTGTGAGAAAGCTTATAAATAAGCATTTTAAGGCACTGCTCTAGGGAAAACAACTGAGAGACTCTCAGCACCTGGCCTGGTCTTGTGAAGTGAGAGACAGCCTGCAATCTTAAAGAATTCCTAAGAGAGAACAAAAAGTGTGAAGTGGGTTCATGTGTAGAAAAGGTCTGAATAAGCCTCAGAAATTTTAACTTCATTGCCTGGTGAAGGTATTTATCTTCCACATCAGTCAGTAAAGAGTGGAGAAGGTGAAACCTTTTTCAAATGCAAAGAAGGCAATGTGAGACTTCAAGAAAAACAAAAAATTAAATGTGACACCTCCAAAGAAATGGAGATCTATGAATTATTTGACAAAGAATTCAAAATGATTGTTTAAGGAAGCTCAGTGATCTACAAGAGAACACAGACAACTTAATGAAATTAGAAAAACACTATATGAATGAAATGAGAAGTTCAAGAGAGAGAAATTTTTTTTAAAAAAGAAGAAAATTTGGAATACAGTGAATTAAAAAAACAAATAGTGATCAAGTGGAGGAAAAAAATCTATGAACTCAAATATAGGTCTTTTGAAATTATCCAGTCATGGAAGAAAAAGAGAAAAAGAATTTAAAAGAGTGAAGAAAGCCCATGTGAATTATGGGACACCATAAAGTACAACAATATACATATTATGAGAGTCCCAGAAGGTCCCAAACAGATTCAGCCCCAAAAGGATTTTAATGAAACATATAATAAAACTCAAAAACCAAAAAGACAAAAAAAATTATATATGTATATGTGTGTGTGTGTGTGTGTGTGTGTGTGTGTGTATACACACATATATTTTAAAGCAACAAGAAAGAGAAAAACACATTGTATACAAGAGAACTCTTATAGGACTATCTGTGAATTTCTCAGCTGAAATTCTGTAGGCCATGAGATAGTAGCATTATTTATTCGAAGTGCTAAAAGAAAAATCTGCCAACCAAGAATACTTTACCTATACTTGAATACTTCAGAAATGTAGGTGAGATAAAGACTCCAAACAAACAAAAGCTGAGAGAGTTCATGACCTCTATACCTGCCTTGCAAGAAATGCTAAAGGGAGTTTTTCAAGCAAAAGTGAGAGAATACTAAATTATAACATGAAAGCATATGAAAATATATAAAGGTAAAGATAAGCATATAGTCACATGCAAGAAATTCTAATACTGTAATGGTGGTGTGTAAATCATTTAACTCTAGTATAAAGTTTAAAAGACAAAGTCTTAAAAAACTATAGAAACAATAATTTATTAATGGATATACAATATAAAAAAGAGGTAAATTGTGACATCAAAAACAGAATGGGGGGTGAGTAAAACGGTAGAGTTATTGCATGCAATGAAAATTAAGTTATCAACTTAAAATATACTGTTATAAGATATTGTACATAAGTCTCATTTTAATTACAAAACAAAAACCTCAAGTACAGGATTTCTAATCCCTGGGTCCTGGACTGATATTTGTCTGCAACCTGTTAGGAACTGGCCTGCACAGCAGGAGGTGAGCGGCAAGAGAGAGAGAGAAGATTCATCTGCATTTGCAGCTGCTCCCCAGTGCTAGCCTCACTGCCTCAGCTACACTTCAGATCATGAGGCATTAGATTCTCATAGGAGCACCAATCCCTGGTGCCAAAATGTTTGGGGATCTCTGCTCTAGTACATACACAAAATATAAAGAGAAAGCAGTCTAAGCATACCACTATGGAAAATCATCAAATCACAAAAGAAGACAGCAAGTGAAGAGGAAAAGAATAAAGGAACTACAAAACAGCCAGAAAACAATGAACAAGATGGCAAACAATTATTATTTTAAATACAATTTAAAAGAAAATAAAAATTATTATTTTAAATGTAAATTGATTAAATTCTCCAATCAAAAGCAACAGAGTGCCTAAATGGATAAAAAACAAGACCCAACTACATGCTGCCTGTAAGAGATTCACTTTAACTTTAAGAAAAAACACAGGCTGCAAGTGAGGGGATGGATGAGGCATTGCATAAAGGTGAAAACAAAAATAAACCTATGGAACTACTGTTAACAAATCTTTGACAAGAGTACCAAGAACACACAATGGGGAAAGCATAGTCTTCAAGAAATGGTGTTGAGAAAACTAGATATTTCTATATGAAATGGTGCTCGGCATCAGGAATCATCATGGAAATAGAAATTATTTTCCTGACACCTGTTAGATCGCTATTATCAAAAAGACAAGAGATAACAGGTGTTGGCAAGGATATGAAGAAAAGGGAACCCTTAAGCACTCTTAGAAAGAATATAAATAGCTAAAGCTATTGTGAAAAATAGTATGAAGGTTCCTCAAAATATTAAAAATTATTATGTAATCTGATTTCTGGATATATATCTGAAGGAAATAAAATCAGCATCTTGAAGTACTCTCATTTTTGTTGTGGTATTATTCACAATAGCCAAGATATGGAAACAACCCAAGTGCTCATTGATGAATGAATGATTAAAGAAAATGTGCTATATAAATACAATGGGACATTATTCAGCCATGAAAAAGGAGATCCTGCCTTTTGCATCAATGTGGATGACACTGGAAGACTTTATGGTGAGTGAAATAAGCCAGACACAGAAAGACAAATACTGTATGATCTTACTTATACATGAAATCTGGGGGAAAAAAAGGGATTGAACTCATAGAAACAGAGAATAGAATCGTGTTTGCCAGGGACTGAGGACATAGAAATAAGGAGATAGTCAAAGAGTACAAATTTTTAATTATAAGATGAATAAGTTCTAGGGATCTGATGTACAGCATAGTGACTATAGTTAACAACATTGTATTGTATACTTCAGAGTTTTAAGAATAGATCTTAAGTGTTACCACACACACATACACACACAAGTCCCAAAAGTGGTAACTATGTGAGGTGTATACTTCAAAATATATACATATATCAATCATGTTGTATACTTTAAATGTATATAATTTTATTTGCCAATTATATCTCAATAAAGCTAAAAAAAAAAAAACCAATTCTGGACCCAAAGGTAGTGAGAGGCAAGATAGGAACTGGTGTGGTCTCCTTTCTCACACTACTTCCAACTTGTGAGTGGCTTCCTGGAGTGTGCAAGTATTCTGTTAAATTGATGAATGTGAAAAGTCGATTATGAAATATTATCAAAAAGCATAAGCCATTGTCTTGACTTCAAGGAATCTTGGAGAGATAGAAATAGAAGGTCAGAGAGACACAAACTTGGAAATGACAGGCAAGTTTAAACTCCTAAATTCATTTTAATGAATGGATTAGTGTGGAGACACACTCACAAATATGGGGGGATATTTTTGTTATTGTCCCATTAGAGAATCTCTAAATATTTGTTAAGAGTAAGAATGTGTGCATGCATGTACATGGATGTATGTGTGTGTGTTCCTGTATATGTGTGTTTTTTCTTTGCCCGTTACTTGGGGGTGGCACCTGATAGCCTCAAATGCTTAGCCTGAACCAATGGTTCTGCTGAGAAGCTGAGAAAGCTTTCAACAGTACCCAGTGATTTAGGATATCAGTGTAAGACCTCCGTCCTTTATTTCATGTTGGACTAAAGGACTGAATGAGACAGAGTATGTAAAGAGTTTAGCTCAGTTTCCAAAACGTAAGCATGCAGTAAATGACAGGTGTTAATACTGAGGGCTGGAATTCAAGTCTCTGACTGTGTCACCATTTCCTTTCCCACCCCAGCATAGACACCCAAGGCCCCTGCTCTCTCTATCCTTCTGGCTCCCTGTATCTGTGAGCCACACTGCCTTCACAAACAGCTTTGCACATCTCTGAATAAAGATGAATAACAATACAAGTTAGATCAGAGGTGTGTGACCATGGAGCTGGGGAAGCCCAAGGAGGTAGGGGTCCTGAGGTTTCATGTGCTCATACATGAGAACTTTGTCTTTTGTAGCCCAGAAGCTGAAGGAATCATTGACTTAAAGTTACGACTTCTCTCTGGCTAATTAGAAAGTAAGTTGGGGGCCCAGGGATTCCTGGCCTTTCCTGCTCCTCCCTGTTGAAGGGAAGGCAGTTTCTGTCCCTCAGAGGTGCTGACCAGGGAAGTGGTGGTGGAGGGAAAGCAAGTGAATGCTGCAGGAGGCAGACCTGGGGTCATATCCTGCAACTACCTGACTCCCCCTGTGTTACCTCTTGAAGTCTTAGGTTTTACCTTCTTCAAAGCAGGGATAGAAAATGCTTGCAAAGTGGCTATGAATAAACAAGGTGATATATGTGCAGTGCCTAGAGCACTGGGAGTTGTGTAAGGGTAAGTAGGGTGTGTGGGTGCTTGCCGCCTCCAGTGTGAATGACCACAGCTAAGAGGACTGGGGATGCGAATTCCTATTGTGACAAATTGAAATGCAGAATGCAAAGTTTGTAGGGTATCAAAGATGTCACTTGGAATCAGGTTCATTATGAGTGTTTGTAGATATTCAGAAATGAAGGTTCCTTGTGGGCTTCATGGATCAGGAAAAGCTCAACAGAGAAGATAAGACATAATCTGGGCCTTGAAAGACAGATAGAGTTTGGTGGGAGGAGGCAGCATAGGAGAAGGAGATGGTTGAGCAAATCCTCAGAGGAAGAAATGTGTTGCCTTTTCAGTGGTCAATGAAGAAACCAGACAAGTGGGAACAGAGAGTTTGCTCACACAAATGTGGAAGAGGATCCTAGCGCCTCATCTTTTCTTTTTTTCATTTTCATCACACTTCACTGAAATGACTTATTTAAGTCTCCATTTTCCCAGTCGGATTGTAAGCCCATGAGAGCAGAAAACTGTATCTAACCTAGCTCACTCCTCAGATGCATTTCTAAGGCCTGACACATTGTAGGTTCTTTCCCTCTGTCTCGTGTGTGTGTGTGTGTGTGTGTGTGTGTGTGTGTGTGTGTGTGTGTGTGTGTGTAAAATAAATGAATAAAGGAATCAATGAAAGAGAGGGTAAACAATTGTGAAAAGTAGGTTAAGGTCAAATTGTGGAAGGTCTGGGGTAGGAACTGGGGACTCATTGAAAGTTTCAAATGGGGATGTTTTAGGAAAAAGTAACCTAAGGGCCATATGGAGGATGGATTGAAGGATTGAAGATTCCTAGAAGGAGCAGGTAGGGTGGGGTCATGGAGCCATCAAATGGTGAGGCCCTAGACTCATCTATTATCAGTGGGGATGAGACAGAAAAGGAGGCACAGTCAGATGAATTCAATAGGTGCTCCACAAATATTTTTACCTTGTGGTCTCTTCTGATGGTTTCTGCAATTCTTAAGGTTCTTCCTAGTTTTTCCCCCTTCAGAATAATAATAGCAAATTTCTAAAAATATTTTTAAACAATTAAAAAGAGGAGAGAGAAAGCCGTAATTTCCCACGACTTTGCCCATCTGGCTCAGTTTTGGAAAAGGTGGGTAGAAGGCAAACCTAAGAGGGGGACAGGCTCAAGAGAGTGTGTGGTAGGGAAAGTTGCAGGGTGTGTGGACACTGGATCTGGGATGATGAGATGGTCAGAGGGCAGCGCTGAGAGCCTTGGCATGACCGCCGGAGAAGTTGGAAATTTCTGACTTTACTGGAATGAAGTGAAAGGTAGAAGAGATGAAAGGATTAATAACTTTTTATTTTCTGCTCAGTTAAAAACCTTGACTACTTAGGCCTTTTGAAATGGTTATACACAATGTTCTAAGGATTTTACAAATTCCTCTCTAGGGACAAGCCTACAGGGAGACCATGCCCCAAGGGAATATATCTGCTTTGAAGAACAGGGCCAGAGGGAGCAGTTGAAAATTTCCTCAGAAAAGCAAATAATCTTCTTTGCTTTGGGTTATATTTTGCCTTGTTGAAAAGTCAGGTGTTCAGAGACCAGTGGTTAGATAACATCTACCTTCATGGTCTCACTTCACAAAAGAGATCAAGAACTTGGTCCAGGATCAGAAGAAAACAGCATGATTTTCTAAGCTTGGAATCTTCACATTTGTAGTTTTTATTATATCTTGTTTCTTTTGGTCATGATTAATAGCAAAATCTGCAGACAAAATAAGCCTATCAAGTTGAGGAAGCTGGGCTTTATTTACCCAGGCTTGGGGGCAAGAGGACCAGAAGGGACCAACAGGTGGGGGCAGCCAAAAAGAGGAGAAGAAAGCCAGCTGGTCCTGGGGCCTTTGTCAGTGAAGGAAAAGGAGAATATCCCTTCCCAAGTAGGGACTATAATAGTTGATTTCATGTGTCCACTTGGGTGGATCGCAGTGCCCAAATATGTGGTCAAACATTATTCTGAATGTTTCTCTGAGGGTGTTTTTGGATGAGATTAACACTTAAATTGGTAGGCTCTGAGTAAAGCACATTGTCCTCCATAATGTTGGATGAGGCTTATTCAATCAGTTCAAGGTTTGAATAGAACTAAAGACTGGAATATTCCAAGCAAGAGGGAATGCTGTCAGCATTGGACTTGAATTACAATATTAGCTCTTCCTTAGGTCTCCAGCCTGTTTCCCTACTCAGCAAATTTTGGATTTGCCAGTCTCTATAATTACACAAGACAATTTATCAAAGTAAATCTCTTTCTATGCATATATACCATTCACCTGGTTCTGTTTCCCTGGAGAATCCTGAGTAATACAGAGGCTTAGTTATGGTGGCTCCACAGATTCCCAGTCCCTCCATTCCTTGGGCTGCACCCAGATAGAAGGAAAAACTGGCCAGAATAGGCAGACACTTCAGAGATAGTGCCCCAGACTAATCTTGTTCATCACTCCTGCTTGGTTTGGTGATCTATGCTATTAACCAAACTTGGATAAACTCAAGCCATAGATAATTTCAATCATGCTGAAAGTTCAGAGAAAAATCTGTGCTACATTTATCAGTGAATGTTTGCACATTATTTAGATAAAGGAGGGCTTGATGATTACTTGACAAATATGATTCTCTTGACTTATTATTAGAAACAGATGTGAAACAGAGGGCACAATTAGAACATTACTCTTCAATAATGAACTATACTCTGAAGTAGATTGTTAACCCTCACGTATTCTAGTTTATCTTAGTATTCTGGTTCAACAAAGTTTCAGTCAATTAGAATCCCTGACTTGGTGTAATGTAATGCATAGCTTTATGTTTTGGACCATGTTTCTTGAAATGAATAATTGTCCTGACAGTTCAGGTTGAGCAGAGATGATGGCACATAGACTACTGAAACATAGTTTAGTAGAGAAAATAAAACACGTGTCTTTTTTACCAGAAGTCATTTCTGAGAAACAGAGGGCTGTGCCAGATAGTCTCAGAATTATTTCTAAACACATGACTATGAGCCTGAGAATAGTACCAGTCATGATTGTATCTGAGGCCACCAGGAGGCCAAGAGGGGAGCTAAAAAGGAGAGGGGTCTGAAGAACCAGTCTTGGCTCCAACTCTTTTAGTGCTGAAAGAGAACGTTAGGCTAATAGGCTTAGTTTTGAATCCTGACATTATCTCATCATGGAGAGAAGGGGCAGAGAGAAATTTCTAGCCAAGCTAGAGAGAACAATTTCAGACATTTTTCACTGAAATAACGCAACCTTGAAACATTGTTCAAATGCTAGGAGAGAGAATAAAACATTGGGTAGTGAGGTTTTAGTGGAAGTGGAGCTCATATGACATATACTCTGGCCTTATTAAACTACTCACTATACCCCTAAAAGGCCACGATCTCTCCCTATTCTGAATCTTGCCCCATCTTTGCTGGGGACTACCTAACTCTTCTTGACCATTAGGTCTGTACATGAAACCACTTCTCCCAGAAGCCTTTTGTGTTCTTCCTATGTGCTGCCACAGCCTTGCTTGCTGCTTACTTCTCATGTAATAGAATCATTATCTCCTAGACCATATGTTTCTTGAGGGAAAGATTTGCTATGTCCTCTTATCATCCAAGAGTCTAGGACTGCAAAGTATCTCTCAGAAGCTCATCCTTTTCTGCATGCTTAGTGAAGAACACTCAGTGAGCCAAGAGCACGAATTTTCATCTTTGTCTCATAACAGCTTTCTTCTGGTTAGGAACTTTCCTCAGCACAACACATTTGGAGTTCCACAGCCTCCCTGCTGAGCTAGAATGTGGTCATTTCATCACCCTTTCAGAGAGGTTGCCCAGCCTAGCCAGACTCCAAGGAAGTCATCATAAAAATACACACATTCATTTCATGCATCCAGCTACCTCCAGCTGCAAAGTGTAGCAGGGCTTATTTTGCAGTAAAATCAAAGTGTCAAGTCAAACATTTCTGAGAAAGACATTTTAAGCAGGTGACTCACCTTTCTGAAGACTGCCTCCTCTTCAGCAGAGAGAAATAGTCTTCTCCAGAAATAGGGCTGGAACAAAGGGCTCTGGTGGTTTTGTCCTGGATTCCCAGTGAATGCTTGGCTTCCTTGAGTAGAATCCAGTGATAATGAGGTCAACTCCAGGGTTGGCTCTATAGTCAGGTAGTGCGTTCCATGGAGAAAGATTCTAACTAATTCAAAATCTCTTTACTGATCACCTAATATTTGCCAGTCCCTGTGCTAGGAGCTAGCAGGACAAAGGAAAACAGAGTCAGATCTTGCCCACAAAAATTCGCAATATAGTGGAGAGATGGGCCACTATATAATGGATAACTATCACCAATACAGAGATGGGTGGCCTAATGTTATATGAAGGTATAGGAAATCTTCCATGTACAGAGGTAGGAGGTATTAATTCTGCCTGCATATTCCAGAGGAGGTTTCAGAAGAAAGATACTATCTGAGCCAGACTTTGATGGAGAGAAAGAGACAAATAATAATTAATGACATATATTTGGTGCTTCATATTTTGTATCTTTATTACAGTGGAATTTTGATAGAAAGAACATGATGAATGTGTTTTAATATAGGAAACTATAGGGTTACCCATAAATAAGCATAAAGAAGTAAAAGTTCATGATGTTTCCTGTGCATAGGTATTCTTATTGATTACTAAGGTATTATTGTTTTATTGCTTCTAGATCCTCTCAGTGAACAGGGAATAGATCCTAATATATACCTTCATTATGTCTGTATTTATTTCTATATCCGTCTACACATACTGAAATCTATGAGTTCACACCAATGTGTTTAATTCCAAAACAAACCTCAGGGTTCAGTTTAGTTTTCCCCCCTTTCCATATTTACAACTTCTTCAGCAGTGAAATGTAGCCTGTTTCAGTCTGTTTAGGCTGCTTCTGTAACAAAATACCATTGACTAGATGGCTTATAAACAACAGTTTTATTTCTCACAGTTCTGGTGCCTGGGAAGTCCAAGATCAAGGTGCTGGCACCTTCAGTGTCTAGCAAGAGCTCACTTCCTGGTTCACAGATGGCTGGCTGTCTTCTTGCTGTGTCCTCACATGGCAGAAGGGACTAGGAAGCTCTCTGGAATCTCTTTTATTAGGATATTGATTCCATTCAAGAAGGTTCCACCCTCATTACCCAATCATCTTCCAAAGGCCCCATTTCCAAATATCATCACATTGTAGACTAAGTTTTAATGTAGGATTCTAGGGTGGTGGGGACAGCCATTCAGTCTATAGCACAGGCCCATGCAAACAGCATGGCTGAGAACAGGTATATTGAGAGAGAAAGGGATCTGCTTAGGAAGGACCTTGAGGGTCATAATAAGATAAAGAGTTTATCTTTTAGGTATTAGTGAGTTATTCAAAGTGTCTGAAGAAAAAATAATAAGATTTAACCAGAAGAGTAAAATTAATAGAAATTTAAATAGAACTAGATAAGACTTTTAGTTAAAAAAGGAAAGACTGAGGAAACTTTTGTAGAATTGTAAAAATTCTCTTAGACTGTGTTCAATTTAGTTACATGATAACTCCACTCAATCTTCATTCCAGTCTTACTGTGGTATCCCATTGTGATAAACTAAGCATATTCCTTCAGCCCCTGGGTATAGCAAGAGGATATAGCAAATCTTCCCAAAGGCTTTGACCTTGACAATGGCTTCTATTAGTTTTCTATTAGTATATGTGGAATCTGAAAGTCTTAGTGCATGGGCTCTAGAACATACTTAGTGCAGATATTTTTCCATTATCAATGTAGGTAAACAGGATTCATTTTAATTACCCAGGAACAAGGTTTCTACTTAAATATTTTTAAATGGACAATATTTGTTATAATGGATATGGAATTGTTAGAAGAACCTGAGATCCTTTTTTCAATGACTATGAATAAGTCAGGAAGTTTTTGGAAGCAAATAATTGAAAACCTAATATGCTAGCTTAAATGATGAGAAATTGTAATGTTTCCTATAACTGCAAGTCCAGAAGAAGGCTGGGTTCTAAGCTGGCTTAATCCAGTGGATTTGCCTGGATCTTCTTGGTTCTGCTTTCCTCTCAGGCTTGTAGTAAGATGATTACACTGCTCTGGATTTCACCACAGTGCCTGACATTATCCAGAAGGAGATGAAAAGTTTCTTCCAGAATCTCTTCAGGATGAGGAGGAACTTTCCTAGCAGTCTCCTTGTATGTTAATAATTTTTAAATCTTTTTTCTTTTATTTTCATCTTTTGCCTTTGGAACAATTTTAAAATTATAGAAAGACTGCAGAAGAGTGCAAACCTTATTTCCTCTAAACTATTTGAAAGTAATTTCAAATAGTTCCATCCACTGGAATAATTCATTCCTATGAACAAAGATGTTCTCCATATTCTCATCCACAGACTCTATTCAAGTTTTGCTACTCATCCCCATAATATCCTTTATAGGATTCCTAGCTTTCATGAATTCAATGTTTAAAAGAGTATAGCCCAGTTATTTTATAGAATGACCCTCAGTTTGAGTTTATTTGATGTTTCCTCATGACTGAATTCAGGTTTTGCATCTTTAGCAGAAATAGCACAGAAGTGATGCTGTGTTTGTCTCCTTGTCTTCTACCATCTGGCACATGAATTCAATTTGTTTAATCATTGGAGATGCTTATTTTGGTCACATTGTTAAAACTGTATCTGTCAGACTTCACTGTAAGTTACTCTATTTTCTTTTGTAAGTAATAAGTATTTTGTAGGGAAGTACTTTGAGACAATGTAAATATACACCATCAAATTTTCAATATATTTATTTATATATCTATATTGGTATAGAATTATGAATCTCTATTTAATTCAGTGGTTTACAATCTGTAACTATTATCATTTATTTTGATGATCAGAGTATATCCTTGATTTGTCAGTGGAAGCCCCTTTAAGATGACTTCTGTGTCTTTTTGAAATTTCCCCTAATTTGGGGGCACTTCTTTACTTTCTGGTAGAATAAGGTACTCTAGGCTCATCTTGTCCTTTCCCTGCTTGAATCGTCAAATCAGCCATTTTTCTAAGAAGCTGTGGTTTCACATAGTGCAAAACGATAGTTCAAAGCCAACATTTGAATACTAAGTGTTCTTACTGCTACTAGGTGTTATTGCTTTCATATTTTCTCAATGGGCAGGGCAAGGGAAGTGTTCTGGTATATATACTTGAATTTACCTTCGTATTTACATCTATAGTGATAATTATATATATATCTGTATATATTTATCTCCATGAGTTTATACAGCATCCAATTCCAAAACAATACCAAGGTGTTCACACTAATTGTTTTCTCTCCACATTTATAACTTCCTACTCCAACAGTGAGAAACTTGGTTCTCATAATTCTCATTTTATTTGTTTATTTGACTAATTCCTTATACATAATCAATTTCCCCTACTGGACTCCAGATAGTTCCTCTGTCTAGAATGTGCTTCTTCAATCCACTCCTAATTTGCCTGGTGGAAACCTGTTCTGCTTTTAAGACTCCAACAAAAGTTGCCACCTTTACAAAGTCTTGTTTTGTTTTGTTTTCACTCCTATTTACTCTATGTAACATGTTTGTTCATATGACTAGATTCTGAACTTCTGGTGGGCAGGAGCTAGGTCTTATCCACCTCTAAATCTTTCTATCCTCAGAGCCAAAACAGTACCCAGCATATAACAAGCTCTCAGTTTATGACAAAGTAATCATCACAAAAGACTTCCACTGGGTGTCAGCCCTGCTGGAAGAAGTACTCAGATAATGAGAATAGAAGCCAGACTGCTTGGAATAGGCAGTGGAAGGAAAAGGGGCAGCAGTTACCAGTGAAATTCTTTACACAGACTGTAATTCTTCAAGTCATCAAGCTCTAAGCAAGTAAAACATAAAATCAATGCATCATAAAGAAAAAGATTACTATATTTTACAACATAGAAATGAAAAAATTGTCTGGAAAAATCTACCCCCCCCCAAAAAAAAGGAAAAAGAAAAGGGAAAAATATTTGCAATTCACACCACAAAGAGTTCATTGTTTCAATATAAAAAAAGCTCTTACAAATTAGTAAGAAAAAGGTCATTCATTCAATAAAAAGTAGAAAGCATAAATAGGTATTCACCAAAAAAAGACTTTTAACCATATGAAAAGGTGTTCAATTTTATTTATAATTTAAGAAATGCAAATCAAAACAATAAAGCATTGCAATTTTGTGTATCAAATTGACAACAAATTTAAGCCCAGTAGTATCTGGTGTTGGCCTAGGTGACCCAGATTTGGAGAAACTTCTATCAACACTCTTTTACCAGCACTTGGTGGGAGTAAAATTTCTTCAATACTTTGATAGACAAAGTTGTCAACATCTTTAACATTTTAAAATCACATACTCTAATTCAAATAATTATATGGGGAAAAGAAATGAAAAGGGAACAGAGATAATCTGTGATTTCAGAATGTACTTATTCTGTCATGACTTAAGCTTTGGGCTCTACCCCCAAATCCTTGTTCACATTGTTTCCTATTCAGGGTGGCTGTTTACATTATTGGTCTTTTCTCAGCAATCAGACAGCATTGTCCCTTGGCTCTGGCATCAAGGAGCTGTACTTCCCATCATTGGAAAGATGATGCAAGAGACCTGCCTTCAGTGTTATGTGGTTGCTTGGTAGAGAGTTATTCGTTTTTAGTTATCAGAATGTGTTTGTACTGCTTTTTAGTGGGTATTGTTTGTGGCTAACTCAGCATCCACTCTTTTTTCTTTCTTTTTATGAAACTTGAACAGGGCTGGGACCTAAGTGGTAAGTAGAGGAGGGGAAGGAAACCAGAGGGTGCGTACAACAGGGGGTATACTAGTCAGGGTTTGGTCTTGTTGGGATGGGGTGATCTGTTCATAAGGGATTCACAGAAGCTGGGGGATCAGGAAGGTGAAGTGAAGGGTGGAGTCTAGGAGGACTTCACATTTTCTTTTTGTACAGATGATGATACTGATGACTGAGGAAAGGGCATGGGAGGAGAGGCAGATTTGCAGGGCAAGATGATTTAGTTCTGGACTTCTTCTGACTGTGTTGTTGGTGAAATTACTATGTAGAGATAGCCAATAGGCAGCTGGACATAAACAGCTGGGGTTCCGGAGAAAGTCTAGACATTTCTATCACTCATCAATTGTAATTGACAGTGGATGAGATGTCTAGGTCATTAAGGAAAGTCCTGCATCTATATATGTATTTTAATTTAACAAATATTTATGTAGCACTTAAAAAGGACTAGGCACTTTGCAACTATTTACTCATTTAATACAAATGGAATTTTTAAGGATACTACTAATGATACTATTATTGATACTATCATTGTTCTCATTTTGCAGAGGAGAGAACTGAGAGTCCCAGGAAAGTTCCCCACTCTGCCTAGGGTCTTGTAGGTTATAATGGTACAGACAGAGTTCAAACTCAAACCTAGCTACCTAACCCTAAAATTCATGCTCCCGCCTATAGCATTATGCTACACTGCCCACTTTATACTGGGCATTGATTGTCACTGTTTTGGAGCAAGAATTTCTACCACTTATTCAATCTTAGGGCCCTGGGGTTATTGTATAAAAACTATTGCTGCCCTTATAGGTAAAAGCTGAGGTATCTGTGAGTTGAGAAGCTTCTTCTGGATTTATGAGTAAAGGCACCATGTTATCTGTGTGCTTTACTTTTTCATGAATGCAGGACACTAAAATGACAACAGGGGACCTGCAGGAGGGCCACTGGACTCACTTGGACTGCTTGTCTACTTTTAGTCAGTTTCCATCCACATTTTCTACTCCTCCCCTCAATGACTTTTATTTTTTTCTTTTGTTTTGCCAAGGTCCAAATGATATTGCAAATTTACCACTCCCACAATATATCTCCCAAACCATCACATTTCAATGACAAATAATATACAAATAATATACGTTAACAGATGTTTGATACATTTGAAAACAAGACAAAATTTCCATGGTTAGAAACACATCTCAGAGGGACATGATGAAGTCATGGTCCTTCTGGATGAGAGTTTATATTCTGCAAAGTCTCAGGCACTAACTGCAGTTCACTTGGAGCGGGGAATGTCAGCCTCACTCATTGTGTGAAACTAGGTACTGGAGTGGGACTCCTCCTGAAGCGATAAAAACTGTAAGACCTTGACTATTGATTGCTTATTTTGTTTGGGGGTCCTTGTTTATGCAAATACCAGGGAAGTAGGAGGAAGCAGACCCAACCTTTCAACCAGGACCGGAGCCAAGCTACCTCCTGTTGATGATGTCTGAATCTGACCTACCTCATTCACTGTAATACAGAAGTGCTAAGTGACCAATATAATATTTGATTCAAGATTGGGATACTTGAGAGAGGGGTCTGTAGAGGTGACCATCAAACTGCTAGGCAGTGAGTGAAAAGTGGTGGACAAGGAAAGAGGAGACACTGAATAAATTAAAATTTCTTATTTATGGTTAATTATGATAGTTAAAAAATTGAAGAGTAAAACTAAAAGAACGTAACAGTACATCCTTCTAAAGCAGCAAAGGAAAGAGATGTTAAGAAAGGAGAAAAGAAGAAATAAAGGAAGAAACATGGTAAGGCAAAATCACAAAAATAATATGGTAGAAATATATATCCATAATCAAAATAAATATAAATGGTTGAAAGCCTTTTAAAAGCTACAGAATTTTGAATTTGATTTTTAAAATTAAATTTAGCTTTGAGTTATTTACAGATGACATACTTAAGAAATGACACAGAATACTCAAAAATTAAATTAAAAATTTTAATTGAAAAAATTAAATTTGCAGACAAATTTTTGGGCAAAGATTCATTAATAGGGATCAAAAGGAACATTTATAAAAAGAAAAGAACAATTCTGTAAGAAGTAACAATTATGCATTTGTATATTCTTAATATAATCTCAAAATAGGAAACAAAAACTGATAGAATTACAAAAACAATATAAGAAAATTGAAACATAAAGCTGATAAAAAAGAAAGATATAAAAGATTTTAATAGCACAATTAAAAAACTGGTTTATTAGATAATAGTTACAGGATTCCTGCACCTAATAGAGATTACACATAATTTTCAAGCACATTTTGAATATTTATAAAAATTGACTCTATTAATAACACAATCATATTCTCTGACCATAATGCAATTAAATTAGAAACCTACAATAAAAAAGAGTATGTCAAGAGATAAACCTATATATTTGTAAACTATAAAGCCAACTCTTAAAATAGTTTTTAGGTTAAAATGGAAATCACAGTAGAAATTACCAAGGGAACCCTTTGGCTTTCTACTTACTCCAATTAGCTTATTGCTTTGTTTTATTACTTTGATTTATGTTTAAAGAGTTTCATGTTTTTTCTTTTCCCCTCTGCCATCTCTCTAATTTTCAAAACTTTTGCTTTTGCTTTGCTTTGAAAACATTTCCCAGATATCTTCTTTACTTTTATAGCTTTTATATCTTCAATACTGTTTGCTTTTACACTGTAAACTTATTGTCTCAACGATTTTTTGCTTTCTGTGCTTACTTTTGTGTTTTTAATGGTTAAATCTTATTAACTTCTAATCTCTTTGAAATATCTATTTTGCCTCATTATTATAAATTCTATCTTCTAAAATAATAATTCCACTTAAAAAAATTTTAGTCCTTTCAAGTTTTTTTCTTTTGCTTAAAAAAAATTCTTCTCTGCCTTGTATTTATTTTACCTAAGTATTTTTGTTGTTGTCCCCCACCATCCTCCTTTTCTTAAAACTTCTAGAATAAGAGCCATCCTTGGAAGCGTGGACTCAAAATGATGGCATGGAGTAAACTCATATATACTTATAAGGAGGAAGCTTGTGTTTGCTGTGTTTCCCCTCCCTTTAACCCCCAGGCTACCCTCTGGCACCTGTTAATGGATCTCAGAGTCCATTAAGGTTGAGTTTTGACTCTGGGTTACCTACTCTCAGGAGTATGGTTTTCTCTATGTATACAAAGTGCTTGATTTACTAGAACAATTTTTCTTCCTCAGTATGTTTTCAAATATGTAACTCCATACTTGGGGCCATCTATATCAAAAACATGCCATGAAGCTGGAGGAAATGAAAAGAGAAAAAGAGATCCTGACTGGAGATCTTGGCCTGACCCAGGAGCTGGGTGGTTTCATCATGAGGGTCACAGTAATCTTTCTCAGTATTCTTACTCCGATATTTTATTTCCAAATTGACCTGCCTCCCTTCTCAATGGCAAATTATAAACTTTGCGTTGATATATGGTTCTCCATATATCCTATGATAGAAGAAGTTCAAGAAGAATGTGGCTGGGGCAAATGTTCTTCTGGATTAGGATTTAAATGTCAGGATAGTTGCAATCTTGCTGGTAGAATGGCTTTTTCCATTTGGCAAGACCTAAGTTGGGCAGCCCAAGGACATTTGGACATTAAAATCTACAGGACTGGCAGGTCAGATGCATCTCTCCACTGGGGCCCCTTGGGAGAATTCTCAAAGCACAAAGTCGTATCTTTGCTTCTTGTCTACCCCACTGAAAGGAAAGAGGGTACTCTTCTGAAGAGGTTAGAGTCCCTGAAAGAAAACATGGCCACCATTTAGAGGCTTGTCCATAATGACAACACCATCATCTTTTCTTACTTCTGTCCCACCATAACTTCCCTTTGGTTTCCTAGAGACTGCCACTCAATGATTAGAGTTCATTCTTGTACTTTTGGGGTCCCAAAAGTAAGAACCCAGATGTTTAGTTTTTAATAAAAATTTGAATATGTCATTGTGGGAGGCCTTAATTTTAAAACTTTCATCTTCCCATTTTTGAGGAGATATAGATCCCTTATCTTTCTTGTTTTCAAGAAAAAATAAATGGAAACGGAGTAAGTTCACCCTTACTTCTGTCACCTTAAAGCAATTCAGGTGAGCTGATAGGACAAGTTCTTTCCAGGTTCGATCTGATTCCCTGGCAAGCTTCCTCTTTTTTTTTTTTTTTTGACATATACATTCTTGCATGTGTATGCTCCCAGCTCATACATATGATTGCCCTTTTAAGTTTTTATTCATTTTATGTATTCTAGACAGAACTAATCATCTCTGGTTATCTGAAAGTCAGGGTTGCCTCATTTATTCATTTAACAAGTGTCTATGATGTTTCCATTTTGAGTCATATATGAACACCATTAGAAAATGGATGAATTACTTCTTTATGAACCATTCTTTTAGAGGCAAACGTACTAGCCTAACGGAAGATTTCTCTCCATATTTATTTAAAGGACAACAGATATAGTCTGCCCCATTCTTAGTTGAAGTGTTTCATTGTTCCCTCTTTACCTGGACCCAGCCAGCTACGCCCTTTCATAAGACAACTCTTATCACCCTTCACAGAAAATGGCACTTAGCAAAATGCCCGTGGTGGACATTGAATACATATTTGTTCAATAAATGTGTATTCCTCACTAAAACAACTCAAAAAAGACTTTACTATCTTTATAAAAATTTAGAACTTTCACAGCTCTCCTCTTAGATTATAGGTTGGCAACATTTCAAAAATGAGATGCCAAGTTGGAGACCCTACTTTCTTAGGCACCCGAGAGTTATGTGGTACTTGTGTGATGACTCTCAAAATTGTTGGGGATTGGAAAAGGGGTGAAGAGATTGTGGCAGGATGGGGAGGCCAGACAGTAATTCTTCAAGATGGCAGAAAGGGTGGAGTTTAATATGGTGGTGCTACTTTGCACATTACTAAGAAAATGATTCCACGAACTACATTTGTGTGCTACAGTCTTCACTCCCCTGAATTAGAGAGACAGCCTTGCCCAGCTGCACTCATGATGCTAGTGTGGTAGTGGAGGATGAGCTATTTCCTATAATGGTGGAAGGTTGTTCACCACCTTTCCCATTATAGGTAAAGGACTTTTCAGTGTCACAGCTGACTTAGCACAGATCACTGGCCTCTTACGTCCCACCAACCAATCAAAATACACTTTATTATGAGGAAGTATGAGATAAAGGGAAAGTCCTGCTGTGATTGGGGCTCAGCCTTTGGATGTGAATCTGCTAAGCCGATGCCGGCACCACTAAACACCTCTTCCTGCTTATTGCCTCAGTGTCCTGTCTCTCTGTTCGAGTATCCTGCAACATTCCTGGGGGCTCATCCAGTTTCAGAGATAGTGAGTTTTTACCTCCCACCTCCCTTGTTATTGGGGTTTGGTACCCAGGACTCTGGGAGAAGTAGACTCCACCTGGAGCCAGCAGACCTGTTGTACATAGGGGAAATGAATCTTCCAGCAGACCTGGGGAAGCGGCTCCAAGAAACACAACAGACGCTTGAGTGGTGCAGAAACCGGTGCAGGAGCACTGCCTGATGGACTGGTGAGGATCTGGGTCCAGGTATTTGCTCTGCCTCTAAAGAGGCTGAAGGGGAGCTTGATCAACTCCCAAGGTCACCCAAGTAATCTCTGCAGAGAGACAAAGCCATGACCTCTCAGGTTTATCTGGGCAGAGGGTGGTGTTTGAATGACGAGTGCCTGAGTATGAATGAGACGTGGCCTGGCCATGAAGTGAGAATTGAGCCCTTATCCGCAGTTCCGTGATGAACCTTGTATAGCTTAGAGTGGTATTGCTGAATCTCTGAGGAGTCTACTCTAGTGATCCAAGTTGGGAATTTATACCGACTCACCATTTGCTAAGAGGTGCCTGAAATACCCCCACAAGGAGAGCTGCCAGACACAGGCTAAGTGAATTCCTGAGCACATGTGCCTCACCATCACATGGGTGGAATATGGGTGGAGAAAAGAGTTAGAAGACGCCCTTAGGATATATGATAAAGAATTTTAAGGAGGGCTTTCCAGGAGATCGTGGGGGTAAAACTCACCTCCCAGAAACTTCATACTTTATGTAATTGGCCCTCATTTCATGGAAGTGGATGTCAGAAGGATCCTCATAGCCAGGGCCTATCAGGTCATTATAAGGAATCCTGGTCATCCAGACCAGTTCTTTTATATTGATAGGTGGCAGGATTTAGTCCCAACACGATCCTTTTGATTGAGAGTCTGTAATGTTGGTCTGGGCCACTGCAACCTCTAAATGCTGACCTAAAGAAAAAAAAAGCCAATCTTGTCAAGTGAGCCAGAGGATACCCCACCACCATATACTCTCATTTATCCACCCCTGCCAAGGGCCCCAGAGTAGCCGGCTATGCCCCCAAGACCCTTGTCCCTAAGTTTGCATGCAAAACCTATGTACTCTCTGCCATCTCCTGTAATGACTCCCTATGGCCCAACTGGAACCTGACCAACAGCAGCAGTCTCTAGAGGAGAGGCCCTTCGATTACCCCAGCGTGAAATAGTGGGCCCCATACACTATGACCAGGATTGCCACATACAGGGCGGCTGACACACTTTTGTGTACCAGCCCTTCACCATTACTGACCTCTTAAACTGGAAAAATCATACTCCTTTCCTCACAGAGAAGTCTCAGGCCTACTGCAATCTATCATTCAGTCGCATAAGCCCATCTGAGCCTATTGCCATCCAACTCCTCCTAACCCTCTTCAATACAAAAGAAAGCCAGTGAGTCACCCAGGCTGCTTTAAAGTGGCTAGAGGAACATGTTCTGGCAGGGAACTTAAATGCTCAGGCCTATACCCCAAACTGGTTCCCCAAGGAGGACTCCCAGTGGGACTCCAATGAGGATAGGGGACTCGAGATGCTTGAGCACTATCAGGGGGCCCTCCTAGGTGGTCTAAAAGAAGGAAGAAAGAAAGCCATGAATATGAGTAAGACCTCAGAGGTACTCCAAGGACCCGAGGAATTCTATGAGAATTCCTGTGTGAGGCGTTTAGCCTTTACACCCACTTTGACCCAGAGGTGGCCGAAAACCAGAGGATGGTTAATGTAGCTTCTGTTGGTCAGGCCCAGGAGGACAACCACAAATTGCAAAAATTGGAGGGCTTTGCTGGTATGAATACCCATCAATTGTTAGAGTTAGCAACGAAAGTGTTTGTCAGCCGAAACCAAGAAGCCCAATGGAGGCAGACTGAAAAATAAGAAGGAAAGTAGATCTGCTCACTGCTACTCTGGTAGAATGATCAGGACACTCCCAGAAAGGTGCCCCAACATGCCAGGGACTGGATCAGAGGAGAAGACAACTGGAAGAACCACCTCACTCAGAAATGAGGTTGGGGCAGGACCAGTGCACTCATTGCCACCAAAATGGTCACTGAAAAATTGAGTGCCCCCAACAGCTGGGCAGGCCCAAGAGGAAGAGATCAAATGTTCCAATGATGGGACCAGCTGACACGGCAACCACCTGAGGCTCCAGAAAACGATTTTGTTGGCCTGGCAGCCCTGGGAAACTATGGAGGAGAGTAGGCCAGACTGGGCTCCATTCTGTTAGGCCTCCAGGAGCATATCATCCGAATGACTGTAGGGGGCTGACTCATTGACTTTATGGTAGATACGAAGGCAGAACATTCTGTGGTGACTCAACCCATAGGCCCCTTTTCACAGAGATAAGCCACAAAAGGGGGCAAACGAGATCCCCTAGTGTGGGAACAGGCACAATAAAAGGACTGTGAAAATGTTAAGCGCACAGCATGAGGATGCCTGATTTCTACCAAATGTCAGGTTTGGGAGTTCCTAGGTGTCGCAGGGTTCTTTAGGATAAGACTGAAAATGGGAGTTACCTATCTAGTGGATGGTGGAAGTTTGAAGATGGGCAAATAGCAATTCCTCAGGCCTTAGCCCCAGCCTTAAAACACATTGGGTTGGTATTACTATATCCCCCGGTTCTCTAGCATCCCCCGAGTAGTGTGTAAATGATGTGAGATAAGTGCTCAAAACAAAACAGGGGCCACGGGCCACTCTTGGAGTCCAGAGTGTGGGAGAAACACTCTTTGAGGACCTGGAAGTAGACTTCACTGAGATGTCCTGATCCTGGGGCTATAAGTACCTCTTGGTCTTTGTGTGCTCATATACTGGTTAGGTAGATGCTTATACCACCCAGACTGTGAAGGCCCGAGAGGTAGCCAGACTGCTCCTATGAGAAATTGTTTCATGATTTGACCTACTAATTACCATTGGTTCAGATAATGGACCAACCTTTCTAGCAGAAATAGTGCAGCTACTAGCCAAAATTTTAATATTAGATGGAAATTGCATACTGCCTATCGACCACAGAGTTTGGGACAGGTGGGATGCATGAACGGGATCCTTAAGACTCAGTTGAGAAAACTATGTCAGAAGACACATCTATATTGAGATGAAGTCTTCCCCATGGCACTATTAAGAATCAGGTCATATGGGAGAGAAAAAAATGGCACAGATGATAAATGGCACAGATAAAGGCTCTGTTCACCCCTCTGGTTACCAAATCAAAGTTGTGATGGTAACAAGGAGCAGCAGAAAGGAAAAATTGCCTAGGATCTAGATGAACAAGCCATACAACTAGGGAAAAGTCCAAGAAATCATGCTGTAACGGCAGTAAGACAGGGCAAGGACACGGGGCTGCCCGGTCTAGAGTGGCTGAGTGAGATGGAGGCCGTGGCAGTGGAAGTGGCAGCAGGAGATGCTTCTTAAAGGGGCTGCGTCCGCAAGGAGATTTTTGCAGTGATGTATCTGCTGGCTCTGAGCACCAGTGCCGACTTGGCTGCGCGCAGTGGGCACCCGGGGACTTAGAGGGAGACTTCATCCGAGTAAAGGCCCAGGTGAGACTCGCTTTGTACAGAAGTGCCGGTGGTATCCATTGTTCCTGGTTAAGCCTTCCCTTGTCCCAGTGCACAGACACAGTACCACCATAGCCATGATGTCATCAATCTGGATAACAGAGGTCGCTCCTCCCAGAGGATTCCCTGAAACCCCACCTCCTCCAACTCACGGCCCCACACAAGCCACATCCAAGTATATCCTCAGAGAGTCAGGTGCTCCTGGCTTAGCAACTCCTAGACTTATACTGGAGGCAACTGGTTTTGGTTTCTGGCATGGCCTTTTGAGGCCAGTATAAGCACAACATCTGTGGGTTGCTTGCTGAATCTTAACAGGTGGCTTTGGAGGGGTAGAGGCTTGGGCTAAGTTTGGCCTGCAGCTGAACCCCTCTCAGGACTGTGCCATTGAACACCTACTTCACAAATCCACACTAATAAGACCAGGAGACTTAGGAGCTTTGCTTAGTACATAGAAACAGACACAGAAAGGCAGCCAAAATGGGAAGAGAAAGAAGCAGAAACCATATGAGAGAACAGAACAGAGATCCAGAAATAACGGAGTCAAGCAAACTAACAGATGCAGAGTTCAAAACCCTGGTTATAGAGATGCTCAATGAATTTAGGGGAAGTGTAGATAAATTCAGTGAGAACTTCAACAAAGAGATAAAAAAAAACATGAAAATGGAAATAGAAATTGTAAAAGGGAACCAGTCTGAAATGAAGAATATTATCTAAGATGAGAAGTATATTAAATGGAATAAACAAAGTAACAAACAAAGAATAAAGAAAAGGATCAAATGCCCTATCTAGAGAACAGGAAAGCCAAGGATGCGCAACCAGAATAACAAGAGATAAGATGCCAAGGCTATAAAAATAATTTAAGAAGCATATGGGACACTATTAAGGCTCCAAATATCCGTCTGATTGGCATAACTGAAGAAAATCAAGATGTTGAACAGCTATTTGAATAGATAATGATAAAACACTTCCCTAACCTGGAGAAGGAAATGGACATAAAACCCCAGGAAGCTCAGAAAATTCCAAAAATCAGGGATCCAAAAATGCCCACACCAAGAAACATCATAATTAAAATGTCAAAGGTTAAATACAAAGAAAGAATATTAAAAGCAGCAAGAGAAAAACACATTGTTACTTAAAAGGGAACACCCATTAGACTGGCAATTGACTTCTCAAAAGAAACTATATAGGACAGAATAATTTGGCAAGAAGTATTCATCAGGATGAAGACCCAGTATCTACAACCAAGAATAACTTATCCAGCAAAGCTATCATTTAGAGTTGAAGGACAGATCAAGAGTTTCCCAGACAAAAATAAGCTAAACTAAAATAATTTATCACCACCCAGCCAGCATTACAGAAAATGTTGGAGGGACTTCTTTAAGAAGAAAAAACATGTATCAAAAACAGGAATAAAGGAATATCTATCAATAAGTATCTTAAATGGAAAAGAATTAAGTGCTCCAACCAAAAGGTAGAGTGGCTGTAAGGATAAAAAACAAGACCCCTAGATATGAAAAGGAAGAGAATGGAAAAAGATATTGCTTTGATGGACCTAGAAGTTATTTAAGTCAGACAGAGAAAGATAAACACGAATGATTTCACTTATATGCAAAATCTAAGGAATAAAAAGAATAAACTAATTGAAAACAGACAAATATAGTGAACAATTTGGTGATGAACAAAAGAGAGTAGGGTTTGGAGAGCTGGGAGAATGGGGTGAAAGGTTAAAGAAGTACAAATCTGTAGCCGATGGATGGTCATGGGGATGGGGAGCATGGCATAGGGAATGCAGTTAGCATTAATATGTTGGCTAGGTGGAGGGTCCGGGGAGGGAGGGAGCGATTAAGGGGATAGTTTTACAAACTATATGGGTGTCTAACAAATGTACTGTATACTGAAACTAATTAAAAGAAATAAATAAAAAAAGAAAGAAAGAAAAAAAAAAGAATCCAGTTGGCCGCATTCAAGAATACTGGGTTCTCCCCCTATGAGATCCTGTATGGGTGACCCACTCCCGCTCATCATGAGAATATGAGACCTATAGGAAATAGGTAAATTGACTCTGAGACAGGAATTAAAAGCCCTGGGTACTACTTTGCAGGCTCTCAACCACTGGGCTAGGGAAAGGCTACCTGTTAGTCTGACTACTGAGGCCCATTTCTTTGGACCAGGAGATTTAGTGTTGGTCAAAAAAATGAAATGTTCAACCTTAAATCCTCTTTGGAGGGGCCGATTCACTGATATCTTGTCCACCCCCACTGCAGTAGAGTTTGCCGAGATTACATGTTGGATTCACCATAGCTGGCTTAAGCCAGCGGTCACAGACTGGGAATGCATTTTTAGACTCCATAGAGCTCCTCAGACTAACCCACCAAAAGAAGACATCGACTGCACTTGCAGAATAAAAACACTGGCCCTGCTTTGTTCACACTGGAAGCTGACCAATCCATGCGCGGCAGAAGCCTGAGGGTGGCAACATCCCACCAAGTTGGCCAACATACCCTTAAGCACTCTGTCTGTGTTTCTCCTAAGCTCACCCTGGAGTGTGACCCCTGAAATATAAAGAAGGAATCAGGATAGATAGTTAGTGTGGAAATATACAGTATGGAAATATCAACCCTTAGATCAAGAACAGGATGAAGATGACGCTCTCTGACCCAATCTTGAGCCTGAGCATCAAAAGGGGAATGTGGTAGCAGAGGCTGAGCTAACCATCTCCTATAACAGTCAAAAGTTGTTCACTTTCCTTCTCATAATAGGTTAAGGACTTTTCAGTGTCACAGCTGACGTGGCACAGACCACCGGCCCTGGTGGTCACTCCTCATATGGCCTGCCAACCAATCAAAATACATTTTATTATGAGGAAGTATTAGATGTGTATAAAAGGGAAAGACTCACTATGATTGGGGCTCAGCCTTTGGATGTGAATCCACTGAGCTGATGCCGGCACCAATAAATGCTACTTCCTGCTATTGCATCGGTGTCCCATCTCCCTGAGTATCCTACAATAGCAGGAACCTGAACAGATTTCTTCCAAATGATGAGGAATGCCAGGATTGAGGTTTCTATATGTTGCTGCTGCCAGCTTGCCAGCTCAAATCTATTCCTTATAAGAACAAGGCATCAAAAAAAAAAAAAAGTCCTGATTTACAGCGTCTAACAATTTCCCTAGTGTAAATACTCTCACCATGGCCAATTGCAAGCTATCAACCTTTATCCCTGAACACGGAGTTGGAAAGAGATGCACACTCTTGCCGGCCAGTATAAGTGGACTGCAGCACTGAGCTGCAGGAAGCCCCAGGAGGTACAGCCTGCAAGCTGAGACTGTGGGCCACAGTGTAGTCATTCGAAGTTGCAAAATGGGTTCTTCAGAAGCAGGCTCAGAGATGGAGTTTGGGGAGGAAGCAACATTGGGCAGAGGGAGAAGCCAAACTGACCTAGGTATCCACAAGCCTCAGAGTGGTTCCGTTTGGGGTTGAGAGAGCCCCTTTATGCCCTGCCTAGTTCAGTCTCAGGGTAGAATCTAAAGGAGCTGGCTGCAAGTCCTTCCTCACAGGGAGACCTGGGCAGCACATCTCAGTGACAACCACATATACCTGAGTCAGAGGGTGGAGTGCCTGCCACAAGTGTGGGGTTGGAGCTTTCAGCTAGAGCCCCTGATAGCCTATTTCCGTCCTCAGAGAATGACTTGAGCATTCTGTCCCTTACCTTGTTCCTGCCTGCCCCAGAGCTCAGCTTTGCCCTCCATCTCTATCATCAGGCTTATGCAGCTCACAGTGGAAACCCACACAGGATCCTTCCTGAATCCCATCCATGTTCCACTCTGTTTGCCTTCCTGGCCAGGTCTGGGTATTTCTGCAGCATCCTCCCAGGCATCTGACCTCAGCTGCTTTGGGCTTCCAGCCTCACTCCTCGGTGCTGTTATCTGGGGACTCTGGACTTCCAGCTCGGTGCTGGACTCTGGCCCATGGGTAGGAAGCAGGGCCTACACTGTGCAGGTGCGAGGCAGTCCCACTACCCAAACCAGTTGGAGGATTCGGTCCAACACCATAGGAGCTGGGGGTGACCATGGCGCTTCCATGCTTTATTCTCCTCATTTACTTACAGGGACACTGTAAATAATTGACTTGCCGAGAGTCCTGCAGCTGGTCAGAGACCGACCTGGGACTAGAGCCATGTCCAGTGACATTTTTATATATCCTTCTTGAAGTCTGATCGGTTCACTAAATTACATTCCTTTTTTTCTTTCTCTAAGATAGTCTGTGTGTTTAGAAACAGCCTTGTCAGCAGATTTCTGTTCTTGGTGAGCTCCTCTGCACACTCAGCCCTGTTCCGGCAGGTGGCCCATCTGTCTGCAGAGGAATTACCCTGCCTGCCAACTGAGTGTTGCGTTTACATGCTAGCTGGGCCCTAGGGAAATCATCTGGAATAGCGAAGGGTCTCACAGACTTCTCAGCCTTCCGGGAAGATGCACAGCAGTGGATGTTTCCTGTCCTGCAGTGAGTCCTGGGCCTCAGCCTGTGTCACAGGGGGAAGTAGCCTTCAGCGTTCCTCTGTGGCCCCAGGGCCCACCTCTCCCATTATTTCCTCTTGTATTTGCCACTTTATCCTTTTTCAGTGAACTCTTTTAACATTGTATCTAAAAGAATGAAAGAATACTGTTTCATCCTTTTAATGTGATTCTTTAGCATATAATATTTATTTACTTTTAACACTGTCTAGCTTTTATCTGTAATGGTTTTTTCATCCTGCTTTCCATTATTTCATATTATAGTTGTTACCTTTCTATGCACTTTTTTTTTTGCTAATTTTAATCTATTTATTTAACCAATTTGCTAAGTGATGAGCAAGAAGTCTAGGCTCTATGGTGGGTGGGCTCCTGTTTTGGTTGATGCCCTAAGCAGGCTGTGGGACTCTGGGCATCAATCAATGAATGAGAGTCGTGCCATGCTCCTCTGGCTCCCTTTCATCAAATTCTCCTTCTCTTCTTAGATGAATGCTTTGATTAAAAAACACTAAGCAAAGAAGAGTCGGCAAAGCTCCTGTATCCAACATCTAATAGGAATAAATAGTTAAATACCAAATGCTGGGGAATGGACAAGAGGCGGAGTTCAGTGCTAGTGTCAAATATGAAGTGTCATCAAATCAAGGAAGCCTGAAGAACGGTAGGAAGTTGTTTTATTGTTGGTGACAGTATCTATCTAAACAGGAAGTTTCTTTCTCCCCACCAACACCCCCTCCCCCACAAATCACAGGACAAAGCAAAGAGCATGGATAGAGAGGCCATTTTCCAGCTAACAAGCAGTAGCTGCTGAAACACGGGAGGAGTGAGTGCCTTGAAGAAAAAGCATTGTGAATTTCATCACTGTATAGGTCTTGCTTTCACCAGAGTCTAGAAATATGGTTGATGGGAACTGCACTTAAAAATGAAGTTTTGAAGAATGGAAGTCAATGGGACAAAAGGTTCTCTGTGATGGCTGGTAAAAATCCTGATTCGAAGAAGCACAAGACAGAAGAAAAGGATTGATGTGTTCCAGTCAGACCAGGACAGAGGCATTTACCCCAACCAGGTCTAAGTTCTTAGTGAGGAGAATTGAAAGTAGCAGAACTCCACTGTGTGAAATTGTAGCTTCATATGTGAAGAATTACACTTCTTCAGTTAACTGTTTTGTCAATTGCATGTTTGTTTTTTTATCCTTTCATGTATAAGTTTAATCATTCTTAGTGATTTCTTTTGTGAAAGAATCTGCATTGCTTTGCTAGGGCTACCACAAAGAATACCACAGGCTATGTTACTTAAATAATAGAAATTTTCTCATAGTTCCCGAGGCTGGAAGTTAAAGATTAAGGTGTCAGCAGGGTTGATTTCTTCCGAGTCTTCTCTTCTTGACTTATAGACAGCCATCTTTTCTCTGGGTCTTCACATCGTCTTTTCTCTGTGTGTCTGTGTCCCTATTTTCCTTCTTATGAAGACATCAGTCCTATTGAATTAGGACCCACACTCATGACCTCATTTTAACTTTTATCTCTTTAAAAACCTTATCTCTAAATATAGTCATATTCTGAGGTCCTGGGGGTTATCAACACATTAATTTTGGGGGACATAATTCAACTCATAGCAATACATTTCTGACTATTTTTAAGGTTGGATCTCTGGTCAAGCTATATCCAAGTGATGGTTTCTGCCAGGACTCTGAAGTCCAAGCTATGCATAACAGATGAGCAATGCCCACTTAAAGGAACCTGCCTTATCAGGTTTATTTCTTTCATCACCTAAATCCATGAAGCTGAATATATGTGTGAACAAAAAAGGCCTGAATTTCTCATGGTAGGGTCATGATCTCATCTTTGTAATGGTACAACACAACTGTGGTTCTCATACTTCCCATTATCCAGTCTCTCATTGAGAAAATGCATGGTCTAAAACCCATTGCCTCCATTCTCTGACCTAAAATCAATACTCTATAGGAGTATTTGTTGAATTTAACACTGAAATTCTCTGGTCAAAGGCCATATTTTCCATGCCTGAGGCTGACTCTGTGAATGAGCTGATACTTGGCAGTAGAACACACAGGTGTTAATATCCAGGTGTAACTGGGTCATGGAAGTGAGGTGGCAACTCTTGTTAGATTGATCTCCAACATTCATTCTCTTCTTCTTGCTACTAACAAAATCTCTGTTTTCTTTGGGGGTTAATGATATGCTCAGTTAAAAAGCTCTTGTCCTCCCAACCCAGGTAAGAATGATGATTAAAATAGTTATGGCCAATGAAGTATAAATGGAGGTGACCAGGTGGATGGATGTTCAGATTTCAAAGAAGCAGTTTAAAGGGAGCTGCCTCAGAAAATTAGTTTCTTTTCCTCTTTGCCCTGTCTTGGTCATGGATGTAATTTCTGGAGTCCCAGTAGCCACTTTGTAAGCATGAGAAATGAAAATGGTAGAGTGGAAATCTAGATAGAACCTGGGTTCCTTATGATTTGAGGGACTGCCACACCAGCTTTGGCCTGACCTCTGATTTCTTCCCACAGAAAGAAAACAATCCCCTAGTTCTGCTCCTCCTGGAGCACCCACAATAGCTCCTCATGGAGCACAATATGAACTGTCCTCCCTGGTATAAGCTACCCAGTGGCCCTATAAACTCTTATCTAGTTTAAGTCACTATTTGGGGGGTTTCTATTATGTAAAACCAAATGTTACTGCTAACTGTTGCAGGTGGGTTGTAATCATTGGAATCATTCCCTTGTTCTCCTTGGATACACATACAACATCTAATGAAAACTTCTGTGAGGGTCTTGTTTAGATATGAGTCACCCTGGAAAAAAAAATGAGGAAACCCAAGTAAATCTGGGTTTACATATACCTCCATCATTTAATAGCTGTGTGACCTTGGTCAAAATACTTCACCTCTATGAGCTTCACCTTGTTGAGTGCTATCATACAGTCATTGTGAGGGTTAGTGAGATAATGTATGTAAAGCTCCTGGCTCTATCCTTGTACACATATGACCCTCTCTTTATTATGACATTACTTCTCCCTCTAGAAGAAGACTCAAATATATGTGTCCAGGTTTTACCTTTTCCTTGGATATTCTTCCTGCATCTCTCTCTAGCTGCTGGCAGGATATTTCCAGTTAGTTCTCCTGTGTCCCTTCTAGTCTAGTCCTCAAACATCCTCTCTCTGATGATGTCATCATTCATCCTATATCCTGTCCTCTTGCCTATTTACCTAACTTGCCATAGCACACCATGCCATATCACCTCTTCTTCTAGCTGTTTCCAAAGTTCTGTGGAATGATCTCATTCAAGGGAAAAAAGTTTTGTACAGATGGGGTTGGAAGGGAACCCTTGGGGCTAACAGAACATGATGGTTCAAGGGCTCAAAGTTGCCTTTCTACTTTCACTGCTGGCTCCCTCTATAGTGGCTCAGGAGAGCACTTTGATGTGAGGTTTTGCCCACAGCTGAGCAAGGGAGGAGGCAGAAAGGTTCTCATGATGCAGTGGGTACCAGGCTTTGGACCTAGTGTGGAAAAAACTCAAGTCGAATATGGAAACCAACTGCTATATGTCTACCGAAGCAAGTGGGGAAGCAATTTGTCCACCCTTGTGTCTGGATAATGTGAAGCTTTAGTGCCTTTCTCATGGTTGCATGCAATTAAACTTTCCAAAAGCTATGAGGCAATGTGAAATTGAAGAGAGAGAGGCAGGATTATAAGGGTAGCTCTGGATGTTGTAGTCCCCACCTGGAACTTTCCCCTGAGGCATCTTTCCATAGGGCTGAACTATGA
>PVKZ01005159.1:0-60209 GCA_004027375.1 Macroglossus sobrinus
GGGAGGGGGAACGCGACCTGCTGTCAGGCAGACTTCTTTGGCAGACCTTCAGCTAATCTTCAGCAAGCTGGAAGCTAATCTTAAAAGAACAGAAACTCTGTGTGTTAGTTAACCTTCAGAAAACAGGAGGCTAATCTGTAAAGAACAGAAACTCTGTGTGTGCTGTGGTCATCTTGTTTTTCTCTGTGGCTCCTTACAGTCGTGCCTGAATGTGGATTGATATATACAAGGTCTTACCTACTGGTTTTCAGGCTTCTCAATTCAATGATTTTTCTCAGCCTTGCAGGCCGTTCTCCAGAGCATCTCTGGTTAATTCAAATGAAAATAAATTAATTCCACTTTATGTTTGTTTTTTTTTTTTAAAGAAAACATGTCATGTGTCCGTCCTGCTTTACCGAATCCACCAAATAACAATAGGCCCTCACACCTCCAGAAAGACTGAGAGTCAGACTCACGCTGAGCGTGTGTCCGTCTGTCCTCAAGTTCTATTTCCAAGTCTTGTGTTTCATCTAAAGTGTGTAAAGTCACTGGGTGAGTCATCTTGGATGAACAAAAAACCTACATGTGGTGGGCTCACAGTGCCGTTCGTTACGAGGTTCTCTGAAGTCCTAACTCTGGTATTAAAAATGTAAACCTCATCTATTATGGATTGAGAACTAATTCTCTCACCCAGATGTCCCATAAATGTAATTTCTGAAGATGGGAGAATTATAGGAAGTACATTTCAGACCAGAATGTGGAAGTCAAGCCATACTAGAAGCCACTAGCTGGAGAGCTTACCTTTGGGGACAAAAGACACTGTATGAGAGCGAGCCGGAGCAGGCAGGCCTCCAGGAGCCCGGGTTCTGGAGTCACTTCTGCCACTGCCAGACGAACTTGGGCGAGTCTCCTCACCCCTCTGAGACTAAGTTCTCTCCTCTGTAAGGTGAAGTTTGGCCCAACTGGTCTCTCACATCCTCCCACCTTTGAAGATGCTGGCCTTTGAGGAGAGCTCAAGCATAAGGTGTTTAAATGATCCTTTAAAGCTGTTGGCTCAAAATGATGCAGTCTGTACAAGTAGTAAAAGAAATACCCGCTGTGCTTGGAGCTTGCGTCCTCTGAGAATGGATGATTCATTCTGCAAATGGAAAATGGCCCCCACCACATACCAGGCCCTGTGCTCTGTGCTGGAGATAGTGGTGTCAGCCTGGCTTGTCTCTGCCCTTGCAGGAGCTTCCACGCTGGTGGGGAGGCAGGCAGTAAGCAAGCCAGTGGACACACCAGCAAGTAAGCAAGGTACCCTTTCAATTAGGGCATTGAAGAGATGCAAACCAGGAAATGTTTGATGGTAAAAGTGGAGTCAGGGAAAGCTCTCGGGCAGGGGGACATGGAGAGTGAGAAAACAGACTACCGGAGGAGAGAGAAGGGGAAATATGGAAGGAGTCATTCGGCCCGTCTGCCTTACAGGTTAAGGCAGAAAGAAGCATAGTACTTACTCATCACCTTGTCAGTTTTTCTCTTTCCATTACATATACTGCAAGGTGCTCTTGTTAACTCAAGAAAAACCAAGCAGAGAAAAGATGGTTTCCATCGCCTTTTATCCCGTCATTCTCACCTATAGCAACTGGAATAATTCTGGCTTCGGTTTTTCCAGATTGCTGCAGACAATTCGGTAGCTCTGTGTTTGCCCACAGAATTTGGTACAACTGCCGACTTTAGAATGACTGTCTAATGCTCAGAGGTGTGAAACGCCGCTTGGAGTTATGCCTTTCTCCAGTTAATATAGATAAATATCGATGGCAGGCAGCAGTAAAACAAGTCATTAAATTCTTCAGCGCAAGTGTATCCCACACGTTGCTGGAAGCTACAGAAACCACTCGAGGCTCGGAGGAAGCCAGTGCACGTGATTCAGGCGCGATTCCGCCCCCGGCTTCCACTTCCCAAACTGGACCGCAGGGGGGCGCGCGAGAGCCGAGGGCGCCCACGCGGGCGCCGCGGCTGGGCTTGGATCGCGCCCGGCTCCTCCATCCTCCCTGCTACCTCCCTGATAATGAATTCCTGGGTGAGCTGGAACCCTTTGAAAAATGGCAATCATATACAAACGGGAGCTCTGGCGCTCTGAAAACGAAGAAACTTCAAACTTGCAAGCCTCTATAAGTCAGCTGAAGATCTAGAGAGGGAATAACCCCCCTCCCCTACCGCTGTGTAGGGGGCTCGGTTTCTGTGTCCTTGTGGTGGTGAGGGGCTTGGCTTGGCCACGTGCTGGTGGGGAGCAGCCGGTTTTTGGGGGCCAGAGAGCACGTGTGTTGCTCGATTCCTAGGATGAAAAATGAAGGGAACTCTCTCCTCGTTTTATAGCGCCACCAAGGGCTCCAACCCGTATAGATTTTGAAGCTGCGCCGTGTAGGGCATCCTTTCGTTGAGGTGTTTTTAATGGGCTCTGGGTGGTCGAAGACACAACTCAGGTAATGAGACCGAGCCCCACATGAGGAGAAAGCTCCGTAATGAGCGGGATGGACAGTTTGTTACAGTTGTGTGGTGAGTGGGCCATTTCTTTTTGAGGTTTATTAAATCATATACATTTCCATTTACACTGTAATGTCCTATAAAAGATGGAGCACACAGAAGTAATAAGTATGACAACATTTCTCTCATTTACGAATCGTGCTGTTGATTGTGTGAACACTGCTACATCCAGCAGCAGGATTATTTATGTCAGGACAGTAATTTTCTATCTCCAATTTAATTTTGTAAAAGTTAATTACAAATTAGAATCAAATGAACGCCGTTACGAAGGCAGTGAAATGTTGAGATAGGATGTTATTGGGGAAAATATTTACTCAGCCTGCTCCTTGAGGGACATTGTCATGGAAATCCAGGGGCTGACAGGGGTTTGGGGACTGCCAAAGTCACCCACTGTTGGAGGAGGAGAAGCTCTGGGTTTTGTCTCCTGGGGTGTGCTGTCCCTGGAGAAACACAGAGTCTCAGCAGTCATTCTAGCGAATCTCTTTTCTTTTTTTCGTAGAGTGACGGAACTAGAACCAGGACCAGAGAGGTTACAAAGCTTGCCACAGTCCCCCAGCAAGTTTGCGACAGAAGGAGGACTAGAATTCAGGTGTCCTGACACCGGGTCAGGTTACACACACGTCACTGTGATGCGGGTGTACATTTGTTTCTGCCTTACAACGTAGCAGGGGAGGAAGTTCAGAGCAGGTGGAAGGTTCTCCGGTTTTCACCAGAAGCCAGTCGGTGCCTCCGGAAATGGAAAACTGAGATGCAAGTGTCCCTCGGATGGGGACCTTCTCTGTCGTCTTTCCGTTTCCCTTAGAACTCTTTTTCCATCTTGCCGTCGTCATAGATTTTCTACCAAACACACACAGCAGAAGAGCCGGTTACAACCCTGCAGGGTCCCTGCAGCCAACTCAGAGCTCCCAGAGAGAGAGAGAGAAAACTGAAGCAGACATGGACCGAGCCCCAGGCCCTGGGTCTAAAGCCTCCATGTCTCCACATGCGCCCCGTTCTTCCCTGCACCCTGTTGTTCTTCGCTCCTCTGGGTCGGGGTCAAGGGCATTGGGCCCCTCGCTGAGACAGCAGATGGGCTCAGTGACACCCACTTATTTCCTTCCACAGTCCCCCCACTCTTTCCAATCAGATGATCTTCTCCCGTTCGTATCCTCCCCGCTGCTCTGGAACGATGCCGGGGCCCCTTGAAATATCAAGATTGACTTGCTCGGTGAAAGACTTTCATATTTAGTTTTTAATAGACCAAAAGTGACTCTAAATTTGTTAATATTCTTTAGGTTACACAGGACAAATTACCGATAAGTGAATCAGTAATGAAATTTGTAATGAGAATTTCTCAAGTATGAAATGTTGGCGCAAGGAAAGTTAATTGCGGGATTTTACAGCCATTATAGTTTATATCATAAATGCAAAAATGACTAGGGCCATTTAATTACAGTAGGAACACACTAAATTTTTATGGAGTGCCATCTTGTTAAAGAGGTAGTCGGAGCATTAAGAACAAATACCATCCTAACGGTGGGTCCAGGTAGCTTTCACACCATCAAATAAATATGCTATCGCTACAAAATTGTTCCTCAGATACTGTAATTGACACGATGACTAATGAGATGGGTTTATTCTCACAGCTTCACATACTCAATTTACAGTGTCTGAAAGTTATTTTTTTCTGCCATCCATAGATCCGGAAAGAACCAGAAAAATCCCTCTTGGAAAACACTGTCTCCGCCGCTTCTCTAATTAACCTTCAAAAATGCATTTTGAAATATAGAAGTTGGTGCCTGGCGTAGAAATTGGATTGTCTCAGAAAAAAAAAAAAAAAGACCCAAGTGCTAATTTGTTCCTTATTAAATATCTGACGTGTCAAAATTACAGGCAGTTAATGTTTCTGCGCCTTTCAGCAGGGCTGGGGACAGCTTTTCCTACAGGATGGGGAATAGTGGGGGTGATTCGGGGTACCAGTTACCCCAGTGCTGTTCTCACTCATCTCACTTGAGCCCAAGCCTTCCCCCGATCTAGCCAGGTTCCCGTGGGTGTCAGATCCCCGTCTCTCCTGGAAGGGACGGTGTTTGATGGGGCAGACGCAGAATCCCAGAGCATCCCCCATCATTACGGGCTCATCCCACACCTTCTGAGCCCCCAGAATAGAAAAGGTTTTGTGGAGAAATGAGCTATATTCCCTTTGGACCCCTGAAAATGCTGCAGATTGTTTTCGAAACCTAGGGTGGTTGTACCAATATTCAAAGACGGTTGAGTTAGGGTTAGGGTTAGGGTTCGGGTTAGAATTAGAGTTGTGGGTCATGTGTCATTTAACTTTATTTAGTCCACTCCTTGTGTTGGGTCTCTCATGTCAGTGCTTCTCAGACTTCAGTGCACACAAAAATTCCCTGGGGATGTTGTTAAAATGTAGATTCTGATTTAATAGGTTTGAGGCGGGGCCTGAGATTCTGCATTTCTAACCAACAACCAGGTCCTTCTGATCCAGCTGGTCCAAGGACCACACTCTGAGCAGCGAGACCTTATATGATATCTGTGACTCCGGCTCCAAGAACCTGTTCCTTCAATGCGGAATCAACGTGCTTGTCCATGATATGCAAAAACAAACAAACAAACAAACTCAAGAAAAAGCTGATGTATTTCCAGGCTTCGCATCTCCTTTGTACTAAACTCTCTAATTTCTGATCTAATTATAAGGCAACAACATAAAAACATTAAAGTATGTTTACTGATGCGTAGAATTCATTATAAAACAAAAGCTTTACATTTACTTAGAAGCAGAGCCTAAGCCTTCGTAGATACACCTGCTGTGCAGGGAAGATTAGATGAGGGAATTTGCCAAGCTTCTCTGACGTGTGCAAGACTGAGTTAACGTTAAAATCACCATAGCCTGGTAGATTTTGATTTTATTTTCATCTAAGGGGCATTAATTTAACCTTGGACTTTTTCATGACAGCGATCAGTGTGTAACACACAACTGGCTCTGCACAAACCCCAGGACCCATCACATGTGTCCTGAACTGAATTCTTGTTCACGCATATAGAATAAACTCATTGACACACTGCTACTCCTTAACGTCCCCAAAAATGTTTTTATAAAGTACATGTTTCTAAGTCCACAGAATACAGGATACAGGAAACATATTTTCACACCAGCTTCCGTACCCTATACAAAGACACTACAGGTTGTGGAAAATATTTTGCATGGTCAGCATCAACGTATACGATTAGCACACCAATTCTACAGCATACTTGGTAAATAGTGGATTAATTCCAAATTCCTGGGAGAAGAAAATATTGTATAGGGTTAGCTCAAGCTCTTGTCCAATAAGACATCTATGGGGGCAGAGGCATGCTGTTTTCTACAAAAGTAAGATTTGTCTTGACCCTGCCTTAGAGACCGCTTGTGGATTCTTGGAAGATCCCACGGATGACACCCAAGAACTTCATGCAGCCTTGAAATCAGGGCACTTTCTTTCCTTCACCTGCCTCCTCTGATCACATTGGATTACCTAGCCTCATGGCTTGTCTGATTCTGTGGCTCTGAAGTTTTGTTTCCGCATGTATCTCCACCCCTTCCCCTGCTCTCCATCGTCATTGGCCCCCAGCTCAGACTCGCCTCCTCGCTCACCTAGGAGATGGTGTAAGCTTGCCACCTGCCCCTGGAGCACTAGCTTTACTCTCCCAGAAGAAACTTTTGAGTAAAGCACAGCTTTAATCAGGTCACAGCTACCCCCTCCAGTGCCTCACAGGCCACCCAACTGACAACAGATTCTCCATGCGGCCTCAGGCCAGCCAGCCTTCCACCTTGTCCTTCTGCACCCGCTTGAACCCTGTGCTCCAGGCTGCCCTGTCATTCCTGCAGTGGCCTTCCCCTCCCCCACTTAGAGCTTCTGCTCTTACTCCTGTCTCATCTAGGTTCTCATCCCACCCCGCCCCCCATTTCTGCCTACTGCAGTCTCCCTTCTCTCACAAAGCCCATCCTTCCCCCATGAAGCCATCCATTCCTAATCCCACCCACCCAAGGACATTATTTTCCAGTCCCTTTCAACCCGTGCCACTTAGCTTGTGATGCACCCCATTCTGTCCTGTGAGGCGGTGGGTCTTGTCTTATCCTCCATGTGGTGTCATCATCGTGGGATTACACCGCCAGGGCCCTCTGTGAGTGGGCGGAAGTGGTGCGCATCCCTTCTGGTAGGGCTCTTACCTGGAGTGAATTTACTCTCCATGTCTCTCTCTCCTCCCCTCTCCTTGGAGAGACCTTGAGTGTTCAAGGTGGTGGCTGCTTGGTCAGCCTGGGTTCCTGAGTGACCGTGAGGAGTAGAGACCCCAGCTGCCTGCAGTAGTCATGGAGCATGAGGGAGAAATAAACTTCACATATTTTAAATCATCGCGGTTTTGAGGTGGTGGCCACAGCAGAACCTGGTCTCATGAGCTATAAGATCCATGCAGCTGGGAACTCTGCCTTTTGACTAGAAACACCCATGACATGTAACCCACTGCCTACATGTGATAAGAACTTCGAAATTACTGTGGGATTAAATTTATCCGACCTGCATCCAATGCCAACTGATGAGGGAGGATTATCAATGAGAAGGTAAACAGAGTGGCCCAGGGGTCAGGAGCAGACACTCTGGAGTCAGACAGCCACAGGTCAGCTTTACAGTTTGGGCAAGTGACCCCCACATCCGAGCTTTCAGCTTATCCGTGAAGGGGCTAAGAGGTTCTCGTGAGAACCAAGAGAGAGAAGCATACATACATTATAACCAGCCAACAAACGTCAGCTCTTATTAATTGTTATTATTAATGTGGTCAGTCTCCCAGTGGTATTAAGTGCAACTTAACAACAGGACTGGGCAGGAAGCAATATCTGGAAATCAAATAACAGTAGGCTTGATCTCGGTGGCCAGGGACGAGAAACCCCCTGGCTGAGGGCCCTTGCTGCCAGCCTCTCCCCGTCTGCTGAGCTGACTTAAGGCCAGCCAGGCACCGAGCTCTTCACTACTGGAGGGCAGGGGGGACCCACAAGGCCAGCAGAGGCCTCCCCGGTGCCCTGAGTGAATCCGCAGATGCTAGGTGAGACAACTCTTGGTTGACCTCACAGATTGCAAGGAACTTGTCCGGTTACAATCTCTTCTTTCTTTCTTCATTTGTTTGTTTGTTTATTTATTTTTTACATGCTTACAGAACCTGGTCTTCCTAGGCGGTCTCCCATCCAGTACTAACCAGGCCCGACCCTCCTTAGCTTCTGAGATCAGACAGGATCGGGCTTGTTCAGGGTGACATGGCTGTAGACAGGACCTTGACTTTAAACTCCAAGAACAAGGTGTGTGTGTTGCAAACAAAGACTGAGCATAAGCTAATGTCTATCACCAGCGAGGAAGGATAATAAGCAAACGCGTTAATTAAAGCTTAATTAAAGCTAATTAGTCTTCTATTTTTTATGTCCAGTCATTTCTTAGAACCAAAGAAGCCATCATAGTCCATCGTGTCTCCTGGGAAAGGTATTGTATTTTCGTGTCCCCATGTGGCTACACATTCTATGCTGCATACTTTATCAGGGTCCTAGAAACAAGAATTTTTATATGGTTACTTGTAATTATGCCTAAGTCTTACTTACACTAACATACGTTTGTCCTTCTTACTAAAAGAATAAATAGAACTCCATTTGTTTCTTTGCATTTTTTCACTAGTATTTATTGAATCGGCCACAGTTTCTGCCCCCAGGAAGCTTGTATTCTAGAAAGAGGGTCAGGCAAATTCCTGACCCTCAGGAGAATTCTGACGGACAGGAAGAGGCTTCTAGAGGCTGTCACAGGGCTCTGTGCTTGGCCCCGGGTGAATATTTTTGTTACTGATTCAGTTGAACACAAGAAAGAAATGCTTATCAAGTTCATAAATCAAGTACACACCAGTGGAGAAACAGCTCCTTTATAGATGACACAGGTAGGATTCGAAATGTCCTCAGCAGGCTGCAGCACAGGTGAAACCACAATGAGGAAACTAATAAAATAAGTGGAAAGACCTGTGTTAGGTACGTGGGACCAGCACGCAAACGCAGTCACCGTGGTTCGTGGGAAAAAGGCTTGTGGGCTGCAGCTGGCACGGGCTCGGCGTGTGCCGCTCGCCTGAGGTCGGCGTCCCCTCAGAAGGCAGGACTGGGCCCCGAGGACCCCGTCCCTGAGTTCAGATGGATGTCTCAGTCGAAGAGAGAACCCGAGCGGCATTAAGACGGTGACGTGTCTGTAAACAGTCTGAAATGAGGACTAACTAAACAGAAAAAGAAAAGCCCTCTAGATGTGTTAAAAAAACAAAAACAACCCCCCCCCCCCCCAGGACTGTGAAGTTAAAAGTGGAGAACACAGGCTTCCTGTTCCAGAGCTCTGATGCGAACTTAATGTGCCATGTCTCATGACTAGCGCCATCCAGTGGCGGCAGCGGGGTCCTGACAGGAGTGAGCGGGTCAGAGGAGCATTTATGTGCACGGTTGCATTCACATCCCCCAGGGAACTGCGTAAGGGAGGGAGGCTTCTCATGCGCCCTTGACCTTGACCTCTCTGTCCAGTCCTACACCAGATTTGTGAGTAGGCTGGACTTATTCTGTCCTGGGATTTTCCGTTTTCTTGCAAGGATACACTTTTAATTGTAAAATGGAAAGCAGTGGAAAAATAAGATTTGCTTTACATGCATTTGCTCTAATGTATATTTACACATATACGTATACAGAACATCTGTTTAAAAAATAGTAAATCAGTATGCAAAAGCTTTTAGCCCTCTCGTCCTGTTTACAAACCAGACCTTGCCATGCGGCATGCTACGACTGGATTGTGAGCTGGCATTCTAGAAAACAGAGATGGCCAGGTGACTGTTCCACCTGGTCTTCTCCAAGTGCACTGGACGACAAACGAGCTGAAATTCCAACGTGAAGGAGCTTTCCGTGGCTCTTCTCCCCCCCCCCCTGTATAATAGATGCTCTGTCGAGTAGTGAGTTTCGTGCTGTGACAATTCATTCCTGCACTGGTGACAGGACCGCCGGCTGATTTCACTATGCTCAATTAGGAGGAAATGCATATTTTAATCTGTCCCGTGGTGAGTAACACTTTGCTCAGTGGCCTTGGCAAACCGGCCATTTAACCGTTTAGGTGGGCGGAGGCCTGTCACTCGGCTGCCAGCAGCTTCTCCACTCTTGTTTTGCTGCCAACACTTCCCAGGTTTCGGAGTTTAAACAATTAAAGGCCACTTCATCATCCTTTGAGCCACTGTGCTGCAGTGGCCGCCATCCGGGCTGGCAGCGATTAGCCGGGTGCTGTGTGCATGCACTTGACAATGTCTTCCCTTTTCTCCTCTCCTGGCTCGAGGCTGAGAGCCCAGCATGGAAGCCTGCACGTGGCCTTTCCGCCTGGGGTCTGTTATTTCCGCACCCCCCCCCAGGCCAAGGACATAGTCTGGGGCCTGCCTTTGTTGGGTCCGGCCAGGTCGTGCCAGCCAGCCCCGCCAGCTCAGCTCTGGCGCTGGAGTCCAGCAGCCATTCCTGGAGCGCCCCCGGATGAGAACTCCGTGAAATGGCCATACTCCCTGCCGCCTCGTCTCCAAGGTCCCATCGTCCCTGTCGAGAGCAAAATGATCCTTTTTAAAAATATTTATTTTTGGTTTTCTGAATAGTCAGATGATCCCCTTTGAGCTATTTTTCTTCCTTTCTTTCTATCCCATCTTCCTTCTTCATCCGGCCTTGCAGTTCCTTAGACCTTCAAGGACATGCACAATCTCTGGAACGTGGGAGGGGAGCCTCGGGTGGGAGTCGGAGTCGGGGACCCATCACTGTTGGTGGAGACACTTGTGTTCCAAGGCTCGGACCGACCTGGAATCTGACCTTGGCACTTCCACTGACTGACACGAGTTATTTAGGCTCTCTTAAGTCAGTCACACTTTTCTCATTTTTAAACGGGAAGAATAACAGTCCCAGCCTCACAGAGTTTCTGCCCACTTTTATTTATTTCTGTTTATTGAGGTCTCCCCCTGCGCTCCCAGGAAGTGCTTGTGGGGAGCCATTTTCAGACCTATGAAATGGCACAGTAAGGAATGAAGGATGTTTGTGTACTTGGCAACTGTGTAAGAAGTTGAGACTGTAAAGTGCTGAGACGATCAGTTCTCAAGGACACGAGAAACTGTGGTACTGTAACCAAGTTTTGCAAAACACCCTCAGATTGTATAAATATGCTGTGCTAAATAAACTCAGGGAGACAGATGAGGTTCTGTTCTCCCTCCTGCACTCTTTCTGTCTTCTTTTTTTTTTTTTTTAGTCCCTGCTCTCCCATTCAGGAACCTGATTCGACTTTGTTGGCTGGCTTCCAACAAGTGCTGTCATAGCATCACATCTCATTTAATTTGTGTAACAATCATTCGATTATCCACACTTTATAAGGCAGGACCAGCCCTCCCAGGGGTTAACCGCTGGCGTGGTGAAGGGCTGAGCAGGGGCCCAGGGCAGGGGACAAGGGCTGGAGAAAGATTCACTTTGTTCTCTCCCAAATCTCAAGAAGTTCCAGACTGGAGATGAGAACTAGACCCCCCAAAAGGTACAATCCCTCAGAGTCAAAGCCAAGTGTCCCAGTGACAGATAAAATGTCTTCAGAACGTCCTCAGAGCCAAGCACTTTCCTATTCCCATTCTGAAAGGAGAAAGAATCCCCAAATTTTCTATTGTTCCTGATTATTTTTAAACCAATTCTTCCCAATGGTTTCCTCTAACGCTGTAAGACAGCTTAGGGTTGGGCTCCAGCCCCGAGCAGGCCAGGCTGGGCCCAGAAGCTCTGGGTTTCTGTTGAGGGAGTTGAAGTCACTGAGCCCTTCATGTGAAGGTGCGTAAAGTGTGAGACCAGACTGTGGGGCGGGGACAGATGGCCATAAACTCTGTGCAAGATGATTCCATTTCCTGCGCTTTCATAGAGCCCATGGCTTGCTGCTGCCAGGCCCCTCACCACAGCACCGCCATCCGGGGCTGGGTCCAGGGGCCTCTGTCCACAGAGGAGACCACAGCACACAGCAGCCTTCCTCTCCTCCTCGCCCCCTTCCCGCCCGCCTCCCCCCGTTCCAGCAAAGCAGCATTCAAAGGCCAAGGATCTCCTGAAGGAGTCCTGGGTCCCATGGACAAGGTTGGAGAGGGGAAACCAGCATCCCCTCCACCCATAGCCCCGCACCCCAAAATAAGTGAGGCCACCCCAGAAGTTATGCTGGATGACATCCAACTTTGCAGGCCATCATCTCCTCCCAGCTTCTCTCTAGAGGTGCAGTGCACCCCATCCTTCTCGCAAAGTGTCTTTTCGTTGCTGCTCTGCCTTTCCTGCAAGAGCTGTGTCTTTGTATCACAGAAACCGTCCCCCACTTTTCCTGTGGGGAACCCCTGCTGCGGTGCTGCAATGTGCGGAGTGCGGTGGGCGGTGTGCAGTGGGCCTCGTGCTTTGACGTGTGGATGTGCACGAGCTGATGAGGAGGGCCGGGGAGGTGGGCCTGGGTTCTGCATGCAGGGTTGCGGAAGGTCTTCTGGAATCCGCCCTCAGGACCTCGAAACCCAAGGCACCTTCTTCTGTAGACGTCCCACCCAGGCTCTTGGACAAAAGTGCTGCCGACCCTGCTGGCAGAGACCCCACCACAACTCCCCTGGACCTCCTCACTTCTTCTTCCCTTTGCCCACTGAGTGGTTTCTTTTCCTTCGTAATTTAGTGGGGAATCGCTCCACTGGAAACGAGAGGAGGAGAGAAAATGAAGCTGGTTCCTGCTGAGCAGGGCCCCGAGCTTGATCTAATGCTCTGCGGTCACCATCTTGAGATTCTGAAAAATTTTCAAATATGGGGCCCCATACGTTCCCATACATTCGGTAGTTGGTCCATTTGTTGAGCACTTACTTACTGCTTTCTAGGCTGATGGCTCCCCAACTTTTGAATCACCTGGGGGAGCCTTTAAAACTCTCACTGCCCAGGCCACACCCCAGACCACTGAAATCAGTCTGGAGGTCATTTTTTTTTTTTTTTTAAAGATCCCCAGGTGTCGTGACTCTAACGTGCAGCAAACTTTGGAGCCCCTGGTCCAGGAGCAAGAGGTGATAAGAGGTGTTATTCTCACAGTGGGAGGTGCTGTTATTTATCTGGTACAGGTGAGGTGACGAAGGCCCAGAGAAGTTGAACAGTCTGGCCAAGCTCATGCCCCGTCATGAAGGGACGTCAGGCTTTGAACCCATATTCTAACCTGACTCTGAACTCCAGTGAAGCCAGCCCGCTCTGCAGTTACTTAAATATGGTCATTTGTAAATTCTGTAGGTTCCTGAATAACGTGGTCAGGTACTTAGGAACTTACTCCTAAACCTTTCTTTGCTCTTACCATTTTGTGTAACTGTCCACACATATTCGGAATTCTGTGTGGTACATGTGGGCAGAAACTCCCCACAACTACCCAAGCCGCAACCACCTGGAGTCGGTTCCACTCTGAGCAGGGAACGTGTCTGATTGCTCCCCACATTGATGCCTGGCCCCTCTCGGGAAAGGGCACCTCCATGCAGCGGAAGTCATCAGGCCTCTGCAAGAATGCCCCACGTTGGCCCTTCCCGGGGTCCCACCTGTCACCTCATCTCTCCCCGTCGACATTCAGAGCCCCTGACATCTGCAGGACAGCAGAGAAGCCACCCTGTTCCCGAGCAAACACTGCCGAAATGTGCTCTTTATTCCATTTTTGCCTTTTTCCCAAATGAAGATGTTTTTTCCTGATGTATATATACATTAATTATTTTTCAATTACAGTGGATATACAATATTAGGTAGTTTCAGGTGTACAATGTACTGACTAGACATTTATACAACTTATGAAGTGGTCCTCCCGATAAGTCTAGTACCCACCTGACACCATGCATAGTTATGGCAATATTTTTGACTATATTCCCTGTGTTGTACTTTACACCCCCATAACTGTTTTTGTAACTGGAAATCTGTACTTCTTCATTGCTTTCATCTTTTTTGCCCATCCCCATAGCCCCCTCCCATCTGCTGACCATCAACTTTTTCCCTGTATTTGATGAATTTGTTTCTGTTCTGTTTGTTTGTTTATTTTGTTTAATAGTCTACATAAAAGAGAAATCATACAATCATATAATATTTGTATATATCTGAGAAATAATGAGTAATGTATATACCACATCTTCTTTCATCATTCTTCCATCAGTGGACACTTAGGTTGCTTCCATATCTTGGCTATTGTAAACAATGACGCAATAAATATAGAGGTGCAAGTATCTTTTTGAATAAAAAATAAAATCCAGTTAAAAATAGGCAGAGGACATGAGCAGACATTTCTCCAAAGAACATATACAGATCGCCAATAGACACACACAAAGATGCCCAACATCCCTAATCATTGGGGAAATGCAAATGGAAACCATAGGAGCTATCACCTCACACCTGTCAGAAGGGCCGTCATCAATAAATCAACAAACAGCAAGTGTTAGCGAGGATGTGGAGAAAGGGGATCCCTCCTACACTGTTGGCAGGGTGGCAAATTGGCGCAGCCACTATGGAAACAGTAAAAAATTAAAAATAAAACTCCCATGTGACCCAGCAATTCCTCTTATGGGTATTTATCTGAAGAAATTCAAAACATCAGACGAGGATTTTTGGACAAGCCCCCAGAGTTTCCTTTGCTCTGAGTTCATCGATTCTGTGCCTGTGTCTAACCTGACTGTCTCCCTTGGCCCGGACCCAGACAGCCCTGGCATGACTGTGTGTGGGTGTGCGCGCGCACGCGTGTGTGTATGCGCTTGTGTGTGTGCACACATTTTGGGGGGCGATGCTCCCACTGTGCCTCCCTGCTGCAGATGGCGGCCTCTTCCGAATGTGCTTCCTGCCGCCTGGCACCTACCTCTAGTCAGACACACTCAGCTTAGGACACAGAAAATGTGTGGGGAAACCTCCACACCCACAGAGACAAGCTTGCCAGGAGGCACCCACAGGCCCGTGAGACAACAGGCCACAGACCCCACTCCTGCTACCCACCCAGATGCACCCCAGGGTGTGGCTTGGAAGCTGCCTGAGCCCCTGTGCCCTGGGGGTGCACTTGGAGTCTGCTCTGCTGGCTTCCTCTCTCTCTCTTCTTTGCTTGGTGTCTTTGCTTGTGCTTGCTTCTCTCATGCACCCACTGGGTTACATGGCCACGGGGGTCCTGTGCCACCCCCTGACCTTTAAAGGAAGGATGCCGGGGGCTTCAGAGGGCACGAGGACATCACGTAAAGGGGTCTGAAGAAAGCCGAAGTCGATTGTTAAAAGCGGGCTTCCTCGGGTTTAGTTTGAACAGTTGGGAAAAGACTTTAAATTCAACAGGTGCTCAGGGATTCTTTACCTTCCCATCGCCTTTACACCGAATAGAAAGCTTTACCAGATAACAAAGACACGGTCCAGAAAAATCTTAGCCCAGACGGCTCGTGTTCAGCAGTGGGGGACTTCCGCCTGGCCGGAGTCTGCACTTTGGCTGAAGGGGTTTCTTCTTTCTGGAATGTCCCTACCTTCCCTTGCCAGCTCCTTTTTTTCTCCAGGCAGCATTTACATGGCCGATGTTGTCTGAATGTTGTCACTGGCCAGACAGGGCAGCGCTATGAGAGATGCTGGTTTTCTGTGGCCAGCAAGACAGTTCTAGAGGTACAGATAGTACTTCCGGCAGATTTAAAGACCAGTGTCTCCCTCCTCCGTACCCTACAACCTTGCCTTTGAACTTTCTAAGACCTTGGCTCAGTGTGTCTGTCTCTCCTCCACACGCGGATCGTTCAGAGGACATTTCCGTGCACCCCACGGAGCAGCATGGTGCTCCGCGAACATCCAGGGCATCCGGGGCACGTGTGCCCTACTTAATTCCACGATTTCCAGGGCGCTGAAATGTTCTCCTCCAAGCCATCTACCGCTGCTCTTTGAAGCTCAGAGTTGAGAAGTTTCCGGGAATTGCAGCCGGCGTGAGCAGCCAGTGGGGCCGAGGGAGCCACCGACGCCGTCCCCGCTGACAGCAGGTTGGCGGGCGCTGCACGTGGACTCTGCCGTTCATTCTGCCAGTGAAGACGGACAAGGCAGGCCAAAGGGAGGCCAACTGGCGAAACGGTGCTTCTAGGTATTTTATCTACAACATGATTCTTCGTAAGAAACGAGGGAGGGGGTAGAGTCGGCTGGCGCAAGGCCCTCTCCCCAGTCTGCCAGCCCGGACTGCACCCCAGACGGAACCAAGCAACCTAACCCCCCCACGTGCGGCGTGGACCCCGCCTGCGTTCTGATAAGGAGACGGGCGTTTGCTGCGGTGGCCTCACACCTCACGGCGCACGCAGGCGCTGCGTGGCACAGCGCCTTAGGAACCCAAGTGACACCTTAACGTGTTGTGTTAAATTGCATCCGGTAGCTCCTCGGATCTGAAAGTGACCAGGCCAGAGGGAGCTGCCACTTCCTTTTCTTTTCATTCTTTTTTACCTTCTGTTTTCCTAATGGCTCCCTGGTGTGGTAAGCCATTCATCGCGTGCACCCTCGTCTTGGATTTTTCTCCCTCCAAGTCATTCACAAGTCCCGCGCGCCCCTGGGGAGAGTTTCTAGGACTCGGCTAGCTGCTGTCCCCAGGAGAACGCAGGGGGCATGCAACGGCTACCTGCGTCGTGTGCACAGATGGCATTCTGGGCCGGGCCGCTGTGCTGCTTTTCATGCAGCCAGTGGCACAGAATGCAGAACCGGCCCAGAAGCAGACCCCATCTGACCAGGCGCTGTGGCCCCAGCCAGGTCCGGAGTCGCTGGCTCAGCCAACACCCACCGGAGAGGCAGCAGGGGTGGCAGGACCTGAAGCGGGAGAGGATGACCACACCGGGGAGGAGGTCACCAAAGGAAAGGGATCGCAAAGGGGTGTCCTTCCCGAGGACCAGTGAGGGCCTGGGAATGATCGTTTGAGTCCAGCTTCCTCTGATCTGGGCTTCTTGAGATCTCGGTAGGGAGGGCTCAGAAAAAGCCCAGTGACATACACGCTCTGCTTTTCATGCCAAATCCTATTAGCGGCCATAACCACTGAGCGTTTACTGCAGGCGAAGGACTATGCCGTCTCACCTGATCCTCACAGCAGCACAAAGACCGGGAAAACATCAGCCTAGTGTTACAGAGAAGAGGACAGGGAAGTTAAGTGACTTGCGTAGGCCACACAGCTGGAAAGAGCGGAGCTTGTGATTTGAACCTGGGTCTCCCTGACACCAAACCCACATCTCCCTCCTGCTATGCAGAGAAAGCGGTTAGTGCCTTTGTCTGTGCTAAAGTTCTAAACTTTGTCTCAGGAGAATCAGACGTTTGGCCGGCCGTGTTTGCTGCCCAACTTAGAAAGAGGCCGCGGTGAAAGTGAACTGGATCCTTGCCGAGATGGTCTTGATATTTTGGCAGATCCACGCCCAGGAAGAAATTGCTGTCTACAATGCCAGTCGATTCCAGGTCTTGAGATCCTTGTTCACACACCACCCAGGTTCCTTAGCGGGGAGTGTCTTGTGAAGACACCTGGCCAGCTTACTTTGACCCAGGAACACAGAAGCAAGGAGTCCCTTAATCTGTCAGCCTAAGGCAGCCCTGCCCCCCGCAGGGACACACCAGCGGGTGCCTCATAAATTCAGCCATTGTGTCTGTGAGCACATCGGCTGGAGCTGGTTTTACGAGATATCAAGGTGCTGTGCCATACACCTGTGTAGTTGAGAGCAGAATGGTCGCTGCAGAGGCGAAAAAAAAAGAAAAGACACTGGAAGGAATTCAAGCACAATTCCCAGTCGTTAGCCACAAAAGAGCATGAGGCCTGATGTAACTTGGTGGAAAATAATGAAAGAAACTCAAGAGTTTCTACTTTCTACCCATTTCTTTTAATCATTTAAAAATTTTAGGAAATTTTAATCCTAAAATTTCATGTATCCAAAGAGGAAATACTTTATCTTGTTCCCCATTAGACATGATTTTAATAGGATCTTTCAGCTTTCCCTTTTTCCCTGCCTTTGACCTGGCCATGGACAGCATAGGAACTATATCATAGCAATGCCTCAAAATAGAGAACTTGGTGAACACTCTCCTTTGAGTGTTGCTTTCCTCCTGTGTAAATCAGGAATCCCCAGGCCTGAGTGCTTAACCCTTTCCACACCATGGATATGCCATCAGCAAAGGTAAACCATGACGTTAGCCATCTGTCTGGAAGGTCGGCTTCATGATAGATCTTACATGCAGAAGAGAAAAGGAGAACGAAGGAGCCAATCTTCTGGCGACTTTTGTGGTGGTGGCAATCGTGCACACACTCTGCTTTCGAGGGAGCTTTTCTGAAGACATTGAGTCGACCAAGGAAGGGTCCTGGGCCTTGGTTTCTTGGATAAGTCATCTCTGACTCTTTTTCTCCATCTGACCAGAATGAAAGATGTCGCCCACAGGGTCTTCCCCAATTTCAGAGGTGATCCGGGAACCAGAGAAGTTAATGTTCACAAAGCTCTTGTCCACAAAGCCTGCCAGGTGCTTCCTTTCCTCTCTGTGGATGGGCAGCTTCCTGTAACATCCTTTTGTTAACTGCGATCACAAGGATGTCACAGGACGGCCTCACTGACTGACACCAGTCAGCAGCTCAGCCCTTCCTTTTGTATGCAAACTCAGCATCTCCAGGCCTTTCGCTAACCGTGTTTTTGGTTGTAATATGAACTTGGTGCATCCTACATGGACACACCAACACAACAGTTCCTAAGGCAGAGAGATGGCAGCCAAGAGGGGCAGGCTTGGGATAGTTCAGGCTGAACCCAGGGAAAGGAAAGCTTGGTCCAAGACCAGGTTCTGTGTACTCACTTTTTTTGGAAAACAATCTCTCTAGACATGGTGGATGCTACCTTCGTACCTTTCCCTTTGAGCTGTTGAGTTTCCAAAGCATATTATAAAGCATTTGAGAGAAGCCCAAATCTGGCTTTGAGACCAGTATCCCCTTCACCCACCTGAGCAACTTGTACTTAAGTACATGTTAAATGTCCTGCACTGGTCCATGGAGGGTGACCAGCTATCCCCATTTGCCCAGAGCGCTCCTGCCCAAGACACCTCCTAGTCCTGGGCAAACTGGGAGGACAGGCCATTCTCGCAGGAAATGGCAAGAGTCCCTTGGCTGTTATGCTTTAGTGACCTGTGGCTCACGCAGGAGCGACCCCATTCTAGGGCCTCTGTGGCTGGGCAGAGAAAGCACTTACAATAGAAGATCGGGAGTCTTGTGATGCTGTCAATTTGCTGCTTCACCTTAGGTCAACCAATTTCTTTTCCTCGGTTTCAATTCTTTTTTCCACACGTACGGTGGGACTAATATCTATTTGTGCAGTTCCTTGGATGCTGTGAGAATTAAATTACATCGCATCTGTAAAATAATTCAGCTTCGCTGGAGTTGGGCATGGCCTTAATCCACCTGGAATGACTGATTCTTAATGACCTCCATCTTCTTGGCCAAGTTGTACTGGGATCAGAACAATGGTTTAAGTCCCAGTTTCCAGCCTATGACAACATAAGGACATGGACACAGTGACAAAGAGAGGCTGTAATCAGAATATATGATGATGCCATGGAAATGCTACAATTTCACCAGCACCCAACAGCCTGAATTCCCCACTCAGCAAAGATATTACAGGATTTCAGTGGATGTTGACAGAGAAGGAAGAATACAGCTCCGAGGAGCAGAAATTTTATTATAATTATTATTCTGAGAGGTTTTGATTAGATTGTCATTTCTGACTCTCCAATCTGTTTCATCCACTTGATACCTTAAATCTAGGATATTTGGACAAATGAACACACACACACCTCAGTAAGAGAATGCCTCTGCGCTCTCTCTCTCTCTCTCTCTCTCTCTCTCTCTCTCTCTCTCTCTCTCTCTCTCTCTCTCTCTCTCTCTCTCTCTCTCTCTCTCTCTCTCTCTCTCTCTCTCTCTCTCTCTCTCCCTGTCTCATATACACACACATACACAAACATATACACACACAGACATCTCTAAGTAAAAGCACTCATAAGTTCCAGTCCCGCTCATGTCCCCGCCCTCCTGGACCCCTTAGGACATGGCCCTGTGTCCGCTCCTGTATGAAAACTGTCACGATGGCCTTTTCATTCCTTGACCAAGCCCAGCTTGCTCCTGCTTCAAGGCCTCAAACCTACCTCTTCCCTTTGCCTGGAATATTCTTCTCCTAGATCTCTCAGAGCTTCTTTTAGTTCCTTCTTGTCATTCAGGTATCAGCTAAAATCTCAGCTCTGTGGAGAGACTTTCTGACACTCCATCTAGGGTAGTCCCACTTTCTGTTACTTTCTTTTTCATAGGATTTGAACCATTAAACCATATATTCCTCTGTGGTGGTTTTTTTTTTGTTTTGTTTTGCTTATTTTCTGACTTCTTCCAATGGCAGAGACAGACTGATGTCTCCTGCCATCTACTCTCTTCTTCTTACCTAGTAGCAGAGCCCCAAATTTTAAGCCAGGCACATGGTCACCCAGAACGAGACCACATATTCCAGTGTCCCTGGCAGTGAGGTGTAACTACATGACTCATTTCTGACCAATTCAATATAAGTTAAAGTGCCCTTCCCTCCTTCCTATTGTATGGAATGAGAATGAGATTGTAGGATTTAGGAAGTCAAGTTGGACTCTGAGGTTAAGACCTCATGCCAAGGGCATCAGAACACCAAGATAATGGGATGCTGTGTCTTTGGTGATATCATGAAGTGACCCTTCCAGCTCTGGGTCAAGTATCTATGGACTTCTTTTATGTGAGAGAGATATTAGGTTCTAGCTTGCTTAAGCTATCATTATGTTGTGTTTTCTCTCATTTGCAACTAAACTTACTCCCAACTAATGCCAATTCCTTCCCTTGTGCCCCCCGCCTGACAGAATATAAGCTCTATAAAAGTAAGAATCTTGCCCGCTCTGTTCAGTGCTATAGCCCCAGCACTGGACTAAGACCTGCACACAGTAGCCACTTTGTAAACATTTGGTCAATGGATAACTCACTTGTCTCTTATTTAATTTCTTCCCTTTACTGGCTCCTTGTCCTCTCTGCCTTGCACTATTTTAGTTCTCTTTTGACCTCCTTCAACTCCTCTCCTCTCCATGTGTCCCTGAAATGCAGGCATTTCCAAGTTTATGTCCTTGGCCGAAATGAAAAGTACTAGGCATTTCCATGGTGATGTCTACATTCTTTCAAACCCCAGGTGAAACTGCCCTTACTTCAGTCCAGCTATGGCCATATATAGTACTCATGCTTCCTGTTTGACTCCTGATTGGACTAGGGGTTATCATGTGACCTAGATGCAGTCAATTCATTGGCTTGTCAGGAACCTATGTCATTGTCTTGTATGCAAAAATCAACTACACAAGTGAGATGCCTTCTATCTAGAATATTTTTTTCATTTTCATTTTCAATGTACTTTATATGAAAAATATTGAAAAACACATAAAAAAATCACTCCCAAGATTTTACCACATTTAAAAAACATACACAGGGGTGAAATTTCTACTCCTTTCCATGCCTGTCTAAGAAATCTTATCTCTTTGAGATAATCAGTATTTGTAATTACAAGTATGTCTTTCTTGACTTTTTTCTATTGTTAAACAGGCATCAATATATACACATGTATATGTACGGCATATGTATATACAGACTTACCTTCCTCATATTAGTGTGCAGTGTAGACCCTCTCCAGGCCCTAAAACGCAGACTCATCAGAGACCAATCAGTATTTCTTGAATGGATGTCCTGTAATGTATTTCATAATCGCCCATTGATGCAACTTTCAGAATGCTGCGATGAGCATCCTTAGATACATGGATTTCCACACTTATAAGACAGTTACTAAAAAGTGGGATTTGTGAGTCAAAGAGCATGCATTTAAAAACTTCAGTGTTATCAAATTAATCTCCAAAATGGTTATACTAAATTTACACTCGCATCCACACATTCGAGAATTGCTATTTCTTCACATTCTAGCACTAGCTATTAATTCTTTTTTAATATTGGTCAATTAGCTAATTGAAAAACAGCATCTCATATTTATTTGTGCTTTCCTGTATAGTGGTAAAGTTGTTTCCAGAGAATCAGGTGCAGAGCGGGCATGGAAGGGATGTGGAGAAAGAAGCTGAGGAATGTAAATTGTATTGTGAGGGGAAGGTTGTGACCAAGTGAGGTTATGAGGAAGCAGGGCCACGGGAAGAGGAGAGACCTACGGAGGGGAGGGGAAGAGTTTCAGTCCCAGGGCGGGGACACGGGCAGACACGGGGGGAGCTGCTTCACGTGGGCGGAGGAGCAGCCGCTGGGCTGTGCCCACCAGCTGTGTGGCTCTGGGGCGGAGGAACTTTCCTCCCCACCCCCGAGCTTGTCCTTGTCATCCTCCTCCCCCATGAGGCCTGGCTTTACTGTGACCCCTGTTCTGTTGCTTTTCCTGGAAATCCCCATTATTTGTCATGAGAAAAGCCCCTGGCCCCTCTCCCTCTCTTTGTTGTCCTCTGTGGGGACTCTGGGACACCCATTTCTTCTGTGTCAACCCCACTCAGCACCAGGGGCCCCCACAGGTGCCTCCTCTGAGCAGCCTCTCTCTCTCCCAGCCTCCTGCTGCTCGTTTCCCTTGGCTGGCAGGACTCTGCAAGACAGTGTCCAGCTGGCGCTTTAAGCTCAAGGTGTCCAAACCAACCCAGGTCTCCATCCACCCCCAAGTGGAACCCTCTAAGTTGTCCTGTTTGCACCTCATTTATTCCTACCTTTTCATATGCTGCAGTAGGAACTAAATTGAACTCTTTGGCTGCTTGTCTCAGCCTCTCAACTGGATTGCAAACTCTTTGAGATGGAAACACTGTCTTTATTTTTAAACATTTATATACTCTCCCTACACGGGTGAATGTGCATGCATGTGCATGTGTGTGTGCACACACTATAGTCACAAGTACAATGCTGAGCCCTGGCCTCGTGCATACAGCAGTATCACTCAGTACGTGTTAGTTGATTTGAACTGAACCAGAAGACGTTGTCCTTCTTACCATCTCTTCTTTCCACAGGCCCTGGGACTTCATCCTTCCTCTCCACCCCATTTCTCCTCTGGCCCCCATTTCTCCATCTCTTGGCCACTGTGGCATTGCCAGTTGGCATCTGCGGGCTGGAGGATGATTTGCATTGGCTGTCATGCTATCAGCTTTCCCCACACAGCCCAACAGGGTACTTCTCAAAAGTACCTTCAATTTATGTCAGAGGAGGACGCCAGGCCAACAGTGGTGGCAGGGATGTCCAGTATAAACCTGACACTCACTGGGATAATAAAAACAGTGAACATTTAAGGCGCTGTCCCGAGGTACCAGGCACTGGTTAAACACTGTGTCCTCCATTTAAACCTCCACCAGCCCTGTGAGATGACTATCATTGTATCCACTTTACAGCTGAGGAGTGAGACAGAGAGGTTAAGTAACTGGCCCAAGATCACACAGCTAGTAAGTGGTAGTGTCTGAATCCAAACCCAGGACTTGCTGTGTAGGTCTACCCTCTACCCTCTCCTTGGAAGAATCTAGACAGTTGGCAGAGAATACCACCCTGGGAAGCATCTCATCCTGACTACTTCAAGGGGCCTGAAACCCAGATGGGGGAGTCACTTGACTGAAGCCACATCACTCGTCCTGGTGGAGCAGGCACTGAAACCCAAGCTTCTTGATTCCCAGCTCTGCGTCCCCTCCACATCCCATACACCCAAATGCATAACCCACCCAGTTCCTTCCAGAATGTCTCTCCTGTTCTTTAACGAGTTACTTACTGAAACGTTTAAGAGGCAAAATCCATGTGGGAGAAGAGGTTTTGTTTGTTTTATTTAAGCAAGGAGAAAATACATGCAGCTGGGAGAAGTTTAGGGCAGCAGCTAGAGATGTAGAGAGAGGAGAGGAAGGAAAAAATCCGGATGGGGAGTGCTGGGGGCAGAAAGCAGCCGCGGATGTCCCGGATGTCCGGGCGGGGTCGGGGGTGGGGTGGCTGAGCTTGTCAGAGAAAGAGAGAAGGTCAACCGAGGGCGTGGAATGGGAGAGAAGTTAAAGACAAGCACTCCCTCAGAGTTTAGGGGGAGGCGGGTCATCGATGAGGTCGTGGTCATCATGGTTGAAGTGGAGACAATCGGGACCAGCGGGGGTGGACTCAGGGCTGTTATGGCTCAGGTGCTGCAGTGTCTCAGCACGCAGCCGGTGCAGTGCGGGAAAGGTGCCTGCTCGGCCAAGATGGGTTTCAGTCACACCCGCACACTTGTGATTGGGCAACTCACATCCCCTTCTTTAAGATCTCCAACTCTCCACAGAGTCGTTGTGGGGAGCAAAAGAGATAATGGAGGTGAGGTCATTTTGCAAAGTGTAGTGTGCTTTATGAGGACCTGTGGTCTCATTAGGAAAGCAGCAACATGCTTAGGGTTTTGGCGGGGCAGATGAGAACCATGATTACTGCACTGAAAACATGCTTATTGATTGATATGTGTACCATGTGTCAAGTTTGAGTCAGACCTTATAGGAAATATAAAAAATAATCCTATAGTCACCTGAGGGAGATGGGAGGGTTTTTACAGAGGCACAACATCAGAGAGGAATTGATGAGGGCAGGAAGAGGGATTAGGGACAGGGGAAGGAGAGGAGAGAGCAGTCAAGGATTTTTGAAGGACCAGCGTGCCCCCAGTAGAGCGGCCTCCTACAAAGACGCAACTGGCGGTTGGGTGTGAGGTCGAAGACAGAGAGGAAGGAGAGCAGGAAGGGGCAGGAGGACATGAGCCAGAGTCCCGGTGATGCAACCGGAAGCAAGAAAGGGAGCTCAGGCAGCTCTTTTGGAAGCAGAATCCCTAGTTCTTGCCAGCTCAGTGATGGGGAGAGGGAGGCGGTTAGAGGCTCAAAGAAGAGGCTCAGCCCAAGCACTAAAGGCTGTGGTTTTCTGGAGAATGGAAGTGGTGACACCAGAGGAGGGTCATGTTTAAGAGCATCTGTGGGGATGGTCCCCTGCTCCCACAGAGTCTTCACTGCAACCGTGAGAGACGGAGCGTTACGTTCCCATTTTGTACACGAAAAAGAAGCCCCAATTTACCCAGTGCTTGGAATATTTCATTTATTCATTTGTTCCTTCAGCAAGTATTTAAAGAGCACCTTCAATCTGCCAGGCTGTGTGAGGACCTGCACGCAAGGATAGACCCAGCCTTTTTATTTATTTATTTGTTTGTTTGTTTGTTTGTTTGTTTATTTATTTATTTTTTATAACACCAAACCTGGTTCTTCGTCTGCCATATCCAGCCCTAACCTCAAATGCTTTTTTATTCATGAATAACTCTCCTCTGAATCACTACGTGAATTATACCTTGTATCACTCCTAGCCCAGTCTGCCTTCTATTACGCAGCTAGCCTGTGCCTACTTGCCCCGTCAGATTAAGAGATATTTGAAGGCAGAAACTGTTTTCGTCTTTGTGTCTCCAAATTTACAGGAGGCCAGTCCCTTAATAAATGAACACTGAGTGAAATCGAGCTGCATCCCTGGATAGAAAGATCCTTTCTGGGGAAGCCAGACACCCAAATCCAGCCTTGCTTTTGCAGGGGCTTTTCAAAGTGGAACATTGCATTGGTAACAACTCCTTGGAGCGCTTTCTAGATCATAGGTAAGTAATCCGTGGAACAGGAGCGAGAAATACTGCATTCCTTTGGCTGATGGAGAAATTAAACACAGAACAGTCAAGTGCCTTTCCTGATGTGATATAGGAAGCCAGCTGAGGACCCAGAGAGACTAGTTCTTTTCCTCCTGGTTCAGCATTTTGTCCTAACAGCTCTGCTGCCATGGGGACTGTCTCTGGCACGCCAGCCCGCCAGGAGGCTCAGATGCAGAGCCGTGACCAGATTTCCAGGGCTGCAACGTTTATTTTATCTGCTGTTCACATGGAAAAGCCTGGGTTAAAAGATATTTTAAAATAATCATAATCATTACTTCTAACTTCACCTGAGATTAAAATTTCCAGTAATTCCTTTGGACAGGAATTTGTGTTTGTTCCCTAGAACAGTGCCAGGTGTGTGTAGAAGGTGCTCACTAAATGGTTACTGAACAGGTAAGTTTCTTTATTCACGTATTTACCTTTGGTAAGACTGGATGGAGCGCTGTTTTAAAGACCAGGTAAGCCAAATTTATTTTATTTTATTTATTTTTTAATGTACATTTATTTATTTATTTATTTATTTATTTATTTATTGTGACATTGGTTAATGAAATCCAGTAAGTTTCAACTGTACACTTTAACAGTAAGGTAAATATATATGTGTGTGTATATAAACACACACACACACACGTATTAAATATGTATATATATATTTACATATATATTTACATATATAAATATATATTTACATGTATAAATATATATTTTCATATGTGTGTGTGTGTGTGTATTTACACTGTGTGTTCACTTCCCATAGTTAGATTTCTTCCTGTCATCACTTATTTGACCTCCTCCTGTCTACCTCCCCCTCCCCACTCCCCTCTGGTGACTATTAGTCCATTGTCCATGTCCATGAGTCTCTGTTTGTCCTGTTCATTTGTTGTTTTTAGGTTTATATCCCATGTAGAAGTGATATCATGTGATTTTTAACTTTTTTCTGTCTGGCTTATTTCACTTAGCATGATTATCTCAAGGTCCATTCATGTTATTACAAACGGCAGTATTTCATCTCTTCTTATGGCTGAGTAATATTCCATCGTATATATGTACCACAGCTTCTTTATCCCGTCATCTTTGTACTCTTTGGTTGCTTCCATGTCCTGGCCACTGTGAATAATGCTGCTATGAACGTTGGTGTGCAAATATCTTTTCAGATAATGAGTTTTCAAGTCTTTGGAGTAAATACACAGTAGAGGGATTGCTGGATCATTAGGTAGATCAATTATTAATTTTTTTTTTAGGAAACTGTGTACTGTTTTCCATAGTAGCTACTAGGTAAGCCTAATTTAAAAAGATCAGAGTTTCTCACTGTTGAGCTTAATGAGTTCTTTAGATATAAGTCCTTTATCAAATATGTGTTTTGTAAAGATTTTCTCTCAGTCTGTGGTTTGTCTTTTCATTCTTTTTACAGTTTCTTTGATAGAGCATAGCTGATCATTATTTTATTTTAAAATGGCATTTTATTTTTATTTATTTTATTTTTTAACTGAGATTTTTAAAATTTTATTTATTTAAATGAGTTTCAAGTATACAGTACATTGTTTAGACATCTATATAGTTCGTAAAATGATCCCCCCACCTAGCTATCATATTAGTGCTAACTGCATTCCTTTTTGTAAAATGGCATTTTAGTTTTAACAACATTTAACTTATCAAGTTTTTTTCATGAATTATGCTTTTGTTTTTTATCTAGAAACTTACTGCCAAACCCAGGATCACCTAGATTTCCCCCTATGTTATCTTCTAGAAATTTTATAGTTTTGTGTTTTACATTTAAGTCCATGATCCATTTAAAGTTAATTTTTGTGCAGGCTGTAAGCTCAGCTATTAGATTCATTTTTTTTTTTTGTACATAGGTCCAGTTGCTCCAACCTTGATTGCAAAGACTATTCTTTTTCTATTGAATTGCCTTTGTTTCTTTGTCAAAGATGAGGTGACTATATTTATGTACGATATCATTGACTATATTTCTGTACTCTCTACTCTGTTCCATTGTTCCATTTGTCTATTTTTTCACCAATACCACACTGTCTTGATTACTGTAGCTTTAAGGTATGTCTTAAAGTCAGGAAGTTTCACTTCTCCAACTTTGTTCATCTTCAGTATGGTGTTGGTTACTCTGAGTCTTTGGTTTTTCCATCTCAACTATAGAATACACAAACTAATCTGTTGAGATTTTGATTGGAATTGAGTTTATAGATCAAGTTGGGAAGAACTTAAACCTGGACAATATCGAGTCTTCCTATCCATGAACATGGAATATCTCTCCATTTATTTAGACCTTCCTTTACTTCTTTCATCAGAGTTTTTTTTAGTTTTCTTCATATAGATCTTATACATATATTTTTAAATTCATATGTAAGTACTTCATTTTTTTTGGTGCCAGTATAAGCCAAATCAGTTTTTAAAAAATAAGTTGAAATGAATTGTTGTTATTTGTTAAACTACTTGGCTATTTCTTCTACTAATTTTGCAAACTCAGCCAAATTGGTTTGCAGAAGTAAAAATACACTCAAGTTATCAAGTTATCCTTTCATTTGTATCTAATGATTCTGTTCATATAGAATAATTATCAGCTATACTCTACTTTTGATTATTTGCATGCTCATAAAATAAGAGGTCTATGAAGTTGAATAGAAGTTGAATTAAATTGTTCATTTATTATCAAAAATAAAATGCATTATTCAGGTCAGATTATTTCACTGGGTATTGGATCCCCTACCTTTCACTGGTAAAATTCAGAAGAATGAATAAATGCTTATTTCTTTGTGATGTACTCTTCCTTTCCCAGCCAAGCAAAAGCTTGGATCTGAGAACAGAAAACTAGTCTGTGTGGCTCAGATTTCTGTATTGCATTTGAAATTAAGATAATGGCCAGCTATCTCAATTGGAAATTAAGAAAGTTTCAGGCCGTACAACTCAGCCTCAGTTTCTCCACCTAGTGACTGGAAACTCACCATTCTTCATGCCTCAATGCTTAAGTGCTATGGACCTAGTAAGCCAAAGTGCTGAGACCATCTAATCTACATGCTGTGGACCAGATGTAGTGTGACATCAATCAGAGAAACACCTTTCAAATTCCAGGAGGCAAATTATCATGCTTTGATTCATTATGGTTTCTAAAAATAAGCTATTTCAAACACTCCCCTCCAGAACATAGCACTTAAAATGGCAGATTTAAGAAACGAGTCTCCAGGAATGGCCCCTTCTAGACTGTGTTGCCAACTGTGCTTTTCCATATGGCAGGTACTCAGCTCACCAGGTAACAAAGTGGCCTGGAGCAAATCTCTCTTCTCCATCAGTACCGCCTCCCCATGTGGCCAGCTGCCCTTTCCTGGCTCTTGGTTCCAGAAGGGCCTGCCTGATTTTCTTCAGTGCTCTCTGAGGAGCTAGCTTTGAAAATCACCCACATTGTGCTTCACAAGTACCCAGGGGCTTATTTACTCAAACTTTCAAACTTGCAAGCCATTTAACATGTGGGCCTTGAAGCCTGAGGACCCACCTCTGGGTTTCAGGTATCCATGTGGACTCTCCTCTCCCCAGGGCCTTCTCTCCTCAAATTCTTTCTCTCCCGGACTAAAGCATCTCCTTGAAGCAGCCAGGTCAAAACTTTTCATCTCGAGGGTCTGGCCTGAAAAGCACTGCCCATCCAAGCATCTCACTCCATGAAATAGGACTAAGAAATGCCAGCCCACAAGGTCCCACTTCCAGTAATACAATGGGAAAGTGTTTGGAGTTCTTCAGAGGAAAAAAGGATAGTTAGGGGCTAAATTGCATTATAGTCAATGGAATAAGAACATGGTTTTTAAATTGTAAGACCTGGTGACATTTTCTGCAGAGAAACTATGTATTAGGGCACATGGATTTCAATTTCCAGGTCTGACATACCCAACCTGCTCTGCAGCAGTTTATGGCAGTTTTCTGATGTAAGTTCTGTGATTTGAGTTTATTAGTTTCTGACATGGAGACCTGTATTTTGAGCGATTCCTATAAAATGTACTGGGGAGCTATTATTTTCCTTTAAAGAATGTGATACTAAAACAAGTTTTTAATAAAGTGTTTTGAAAAGGCAATAGGCTGAAAAATAAAGCTGGGCAAAACTTCAAGCTAGTAATGAACTGACTATGTCTCTAATTATATTGAATTTACAAGTAATAGAATGAGGCCAGGCTACCAATTACTTTGGGTGAAATTGTGTGCCTGAAGGGAGAGAAATCTCCCTTTAAAGTTAGGAAAAATGAATAAAAGTGCTGTATCATTATATTTGATTTTAAATATCTTTCATTCTAGATTTTCAAAAGTCTAATAGCTTCAAAAACACATTCTCTAATAAACATTTTGTAGAAACTGATGGTTTTCTCAAACTTAAGTTTGCTTTTGACTTTTTTTTATATATATATAAAGCCTTGAGTATGGTCATCCCTTTGCAAGGTAGTCCTAATGCCCATGAATTTTCCAGGTGGTACCCTGAAGTAAAATTTGGATAGTGATTAGAAAGTGCTCAAGAGAATTCCTACAAGCCAGGCTGAAAACTCACAAGCTAAAAAGGTTTGGGTTCTCCAACAGAACAATTTAATTGCATGTATAAATAATTCACCTGATAGTCATAGAACTGCCTCAGCATCATTTGTCTATAATAAATCAAATTCACAAATAAATTCACAAATAAATAGGGTGCTGGCTGGCACTGAGGCTCTTCTGTCTCATGAGGTCTGACTCAAACCTTGACCAGAGAGAACATCCATCATTTGAGCAGAATACTCAAAGAACAGCCTGGAGTAGGGCAGCCTGGTTATGGGATTTGAATTCCCCAAGTCATGCTCTTCAGTCCCACACTCATAGCAAACTCAGGTCCAGAGTCCGCCGACAACGGCTGCTGTGCCGGGTGGCAGGACGGGGGTCACAGCTCTCTGCTCCAAGGGACTCCTTGTTCTCTGTTGTTTAACCACACTCCTGGGAGCTTTCTCTTTCATCCCCACAGCACCACGCCAGGTAAGTATTCTTACCACTATCTCCATTTTGTGGATAAGGAAATCCGGATTTAGAAGGCTTAGCATCTTATACAATGTTCCCAAGTCAGACTGCAATTTAGACATTATTGCCACACTATATAGGAATATGAAGTCTTCTCCTAAGATACGTAGCACTACAGAGATATTCTGAAAAGGTGACCGACACAGATACCAGATGGCTCCGTGGGCAAACGGAGGTGCAGAGAATTCAGTGACTTACTAGGATGGCATTCAGGTTAAGTCAAGGGCAGACTGGAGCCTGCCTCCCAGTTGGAACTGCTCCTACACACATGTATGGCTTGTGCGTGACATTCACACAAGGGGTCTGGCCAGAGCCAAGGACCACAGCGGAGGCTCCCAGCTTGGATCTGCCCCTAGGCACTTCCATCCTGAGGCTAAGCCTCAGTTTCCTTACCTGTCATCTGAAAGAAGATAGATAATCAAATCTTTTGAGTTTGATTTTATCACTGAAAATCTGTAGCCTCCACAGCAGAGAAGGATATTTCATTGTGGAGTCAACAATACTTCACTTTTCTGGAACATCGGTCTCCGGTGCTGTGACCCTGGTGGAAAACTTAAAAAGTGATGGCACTAGTCCTGTATTCCTCACTGGCAACCGTGACCTCCTCTCCCCCTCCCCCACTCCCAATGATAAAAGGACTTTGGGAGGCTTAAACTGAAGTATTATGGCTTCTCTCTAACTGATCACTACCATCTTGGGCGAAATTTGTGCTTAGATGTGAATGGCCCCATATTCCTTTATCTTTCCCTGGAGCCATTTCAGCCACCGGATTATGAGTCCTTGAATCGGGAAGCAAGAGTTTACCTTTAACGTCCTAGAAATCGCTGTAAGATATGTCACAAGGATGAAACAAAGTCATTTCCACCTGAGGCTTTGATAACCCTTGTAGTCAGATGCCTTTGCATAAAGTATAATCCTGGGTGAATTTCCTCTGCCAGGAGCTAACGCCTTCACAAGAATGCATTATGGCAAATGCCACTGCCTGTCAGTTGTTTCACATCGGGATCACAAAGGACCCGTCTGCTCCCAGTTGCCTTTATCTTTCATCTCCTCCCCACGGATTGGCACTCGTTTCTGTTTTTTTCGGTCCGTGGATGAAAGACCAGAAGATTGCTTCAGGCTTTGGACTTCTGTGTGTAGTACTACATCAGCTCTGCAACCTCTTAGACGTTCCATTTTTTTTTCCTTACCAAAATCCAATATAATTTGTATTCTGATTTCAAAGACACCAATTTAGGTGACCTTTGTGATGACCCCTTAAAAATAACTGACACGCAAGACAGCAGATTTCCACGTAGGCAGGGGCATTGTTTGTCTTTTGCTCTATTCAGCAGTCTGCCTTCTCGTGTTTATGTGCCTCCAAATAGTCTTATTATATAACAGCATTCTTATTATCGCTGGCATTCCGATGCCTGTTTTCTTTACTTTATCTGTTAAGCAGAAGTATAGTCAGTGTTCAGAACGATACATCATCAAGGTAGAGAAAGGTGAACCCTTTGATATATTACAAGTCTTTCATAGCATGAAATAACTATTGCCTATTATTTTACTCCTGACGTTTTTATTTTTAAGGGAATTTCACTTGATTTGTGGTGCTGACACCTCTGATATGTTGTTTCCAGTGACCTTACATCCAAAATCAGTAGCGTGTGACATTTGATGGCCCAGATAAAAAACATTAATGGTGGAAGAGAGGGTTTATTTTCCTGGTCATAAATTAAGTTTAAATAACTCTGAATTTATTTTAAACTCTCCAGTACTTTTTACTGTCCAAGCAATAAATGTATTTATTACTGGGGGCCTCCCCGGGCTTCCAAGCCGGAGCCCTTTGCCTAGTTGCTTTGAATTCTTTCCTTCTCTCTCACAGAAATCTCATCTTACCTGTAAATGCTGCTTGGCTGGGTTCTCTGGTTTTATTCTCTAATTTCTATCAACAGGGATCAGAGGAAGGGCTGCTTATCAGAGTGGTAAACCCAAGGCATTCTTGCTGCCAATCAGGTTAAGAAAAGCAAGATGTCATAAAATGTTGACGGATGTGGGTGACCCAGTCGCCAATGAACTGCTCAGGTATCAGCGGTAGAGACACAGACAGGCACAGCAGGCCACGGCCTGGCCCCTCGTGGCCCTGGGAGAAAGGTTTCCTTTAGGTTCTGATTTAATTCTCACAAAAGAGGAAACTCATTTCCCCAGTTTAATCTTTGTAACTTTCTGTATTTACGTATATGTCTTTTGTACTCAATAATTAGGTGTATCATAAAAATGTACTGAGAATTTCTCAGTTGAAGAATTTTATGATTTAAAATTTTCTATCTATATGTTTAAAAATCACCTGATATGTTTCTTATTGAGATGTCATTCATATACCATAAAATTCTCCATCCTACAGGGTACAAGCCAGTGGTTTTTATGATATTCACAAGGTTGTGCAAGCATCACTACTATCTAATTCCAGAATATTTTCATCACCTCATAAAAGAAACTCCCCTATACCTGTTAGCTGTCTTCCTTTCTATTCCTCCCCTCCCCCAGCTCCCAATGACCACTAATCTACCTCTGCCTCTCTGGATCTGTCTATTCTGGATACTTCTTATTAGTGGACTCACACAATATGTGGCCTTTTATATTTAGCTTCCTTTATTTAGCACATTTCCAAGGATCATTCATGTTGTAGCATGTTATTAGTACTCCATTCCTTTTTGTGGCTGAATAATATCCCATTATAAGGACATACCACATTCTGTTTATTTGTTCATCAGTTGATGGATAGATATTTTCATTTTAAAAACTCCATCTATAGGTTCAAAAGTTGCCATATAATGAATTCCCCAGGCATTTCTCCTATTTGGAATATTTTTAAAAGTTATATCATTGAAACAGTTCTATAAAGTATATGTTATTTTAGTGTCTTCAATAATAATAATAATGATAACAATATCTTTTACTGACTGTAGAAATTGCTTAAACAACTTAACAATACCATTTACTAAATAAATTCCAATTTAAAGATTACATGTGATTCTTGAATATATAAAATGCTGTTCAAGTAGCTTTTCATGAAGACCAGCCACCTGACCCGTCTTTGGACCCCAGGATGTTTTTCCTTAGGATACAGTGATATTTGATACGTGTTTATCCTTTGCTGGGCTGTAAAATCTTTGCAGGCAGGGACCACAGCTGCTTCATTTTTATCTCTAGAGCCCCAACACAATGCTTTGTATCTAGAATTCACTCAGCAAACTGCAGTTTGATGAATGAATTAAATTATATGCTTTTCTGCTCTTTGTGCTCAGTAAGAAAAAAAGAAAAGACTTTTATCAAAGGCATTCTGACCATCACGAATGGGCTTCCATTTAGAGAAGCACAGAATTCACACTGCGTTGCTTGATGAATGTGCACAAAGGAAGCACACCTGTGCGGCCAGATGGCAAACCACAGTGGACCAGCTCCCCAGGATCCCCTCTAGCTCCCTGGTCAACATCCCACCCTCCTCTCTGGTGGCCACCCCCGTGCTGATTTCTAACACCCTAAGTGATTTTAAACTTTACGCAAGTGGATATTCCTCTTACGCTCATGACATTTTCGAAATAAGGATAAAAAGCGAAGTTTGCAATCTTATAATAAGAATATGTGTGACATACAATCTCTACATCCTAAACAGCATAGACTGACCTGATCTAAAGGACAAAGACGCAACCGCTGTTGTCACTTCTGACTACATTGCATTAAAAATTTTCTTTCTTGTACTTTTTTATATGTTAATAATAATTCGTTACGTTGCTTAATTTCCAAGCATAGAAAAGCATGAAGTAGGCAAAGTTTATCTACATCCTCCTATCTTGGATTTTTTCTTCCTTCATCTCTTCCCCTTTCTCTCAAAGAACTTGTCGTAGTCTATTTGGGCTCCTATAATAAAAATACCAGAGACTGGGTGGTTGTAAACAATGAACATTTATTTCTCAGTGTTCTAGGGGCTGGGAAGTTCAGGAGGGTGCCAGCAGATCTGGAGTCTCGTGAAGGTCTGCCTCCTAGTTCATAGACAGACAGAGGTCTTCTCGTTGTGTCTTCACATAGTGAATTTTTTAAGTTCTCTCTTTTTTTAAATAAGGGCATTTTTATTATAGGAGCCCAAATAGACTACGACAAGTTCTTTGAGAGAAAGAGGAAGAGCTGATGGAAGAAAAATCCAAGATAGGAGGAGGTAGATAAATTTGCCTACTTCACACTTTTCTATGCTTAAAAATTCCATTTATGAGAGCTGTACACTTATGACATAACTATCTCCCAGAGCCCCCACCTCTTAATACCATCACATTGGGGATGAGGTTTCAACCTATGAATTTCAAGGGGGCACACAAACATTGAGTCTACAAAAGACCCTTTCCTAGTTCCAATTTTCATAATTCTTTTCAAAGGGTTAACTGATAATGACAGTGTTCAATAACAATTACTGACCGCCTCCTCCTAGTGGATCTTTCGATGTTGGAAAGGTCTTAAACACTCAAGAGTTTAAGATAGTAGAGCTGGGAGCCAGGGTAGCATGAAAACGGGGAGCTCAGAGGAATGAGTAACCTGAATTCAGCAAGCCTTTTGACAAAGTCTGTCATGTTATTCTTGAGAAGCAGAGGAGGAAGTGTGTGACTGGCAGAATAATAGCCTGACACTGAATTGGGAGGTAGAACTAATCCACCAGGTGACAGAATTATGATGCAAAAAGATCTCGACAGTCTGAAATGATAACCTCAAACTTACTGAATTTCATGGTGACAAACATAATATTCTGTTATAAGGATAAATAACTAATGACACACTGACAGGATGAGAGAGGCTGACTGACATTCATTCAGGTTCTGAAAAAGTTGTAGAGATTTCAGTTGACTATAAGGGCAATAAGGCGTGGCTGCCAACATACTTTTTTAACCATAGACTTGTCTAGAACAAGAGAGGTTAGTCACCGTTCTTCTTTTTTTTGCCATAGTCAGAAGGATTTGGGGCATTTTATTTGGTTTTGAGCATCACATTTAAAAAGAAACATGGTAAAACCAGAGAGGGGTGAAGAGGTGCAAAAGGATGATAAGTGATGGGGAGGCTTGGTCATATGAGATGTGGCCGGAGGGTCCTCAGTCGGAGGTACTCTACGATTTTCTCACGTCTGAAGGGACGTGAGAGGTAGCAAGGAACGAAGATGCTGACTTGTATCTGATTTTGGAAGCCACCTAATCTTTTTGTGAGTTATAAATGAGTTCTGATTGAATGATCAATCATGAAGTTCATTCCAAAAAAATCTTTGAATTATATAGCCCAGAGACGTTCTGTGGTTAAGTCTTAGTGTCCTATTCAATAATAATTTAGCAGCCAGACTTAATTAAAAATCTATTTTATTCAAAATTAACTTTAAAAAAAGATACTATATTTACCTTACGCACCTTCTTATACATCAGCCCGACCTCTCCTCTGCTACCTTATTCCTCCAAAAAAGTCCTAAAAGAGAGCTAATGTTTCTCCAAGACTTGATGTGTGTCAGATCATTTTTACACAAGTGTCCCATTTAATTTTCATAGGAACCACACAAAAGAGACATTATTCTGTTAATGACCATTTTATGTGTGACAAAAGTCCTCTCAGAAGGTGTCACTTGAAACTGGTAAGTAGAGCCTGGGTTTTGAACTCAGTTGTCCCCAATACCAGAGGCAAAAACCTCACAGAGCTTAGCTGAGTTTGTCTCAAGCTGGCCGGCTCTGCTTGCCACGGGTGGAGCACCTGGCTCCACGCTTACAGCCTTGCCTTTGATCTGGGGACAGAGAACGAGGCTGACATTATGTGGCAGCATGTTTTTTTACTAAGAAAACGATTTCTCTGCTCTCTAGTTTGCCCTTCTGTGTCAGGGTTTCTCTGCTTCCTGTCTTCTTGGTGCCCAAAGTGCCCGTCAGTCCTCCTCGTACTCGCCAAGAAACTCATCATAGAGTGAGCTGACCCAAGGAGAAGGGACTCCAAGTGACAATCTTGCTTCGTTTAGACTGCCAAGGCCAAACGTATGACCTGCCGCTGGTTCATGCCACTTGTCTTGGATGTGCATGGCTTGCTCTCCAGTTCCACAAAGCTGGCTCCACAGCCAACCAGAGACACAAGTGTTGTTCTCAGTACACTGTCCCATTGACGTGGCTCAGAGGTCACACAGTTAGCTGGAGGGCATATCGGTCCTGGTATCTTCAGAAGGCTCACTTCTTTGATATTAGAAAAAAAAATTCGCATTCCACACTCAGTGCCTATTTCAGTGCCACCGACAAATGTTTATCAAATAAACGAGTGAATGAGTGAATGAATATAAGCTCAGTGTTGCGCTCAGCTGCTGCTTTCAGAAAACTCCCAGCTCCCCATGAGATAGGCCAGGGATGCTGCTGCTTCCTGCCGGCCTGAGTCTGTGGCAGCTCATAAGAGTTCTGGTTTTTGAAAGTCAAGTAGGCAGGTGTATTTGTACAATACATAGCAATTAAATCCTCCTGTTCATTAAATAATTTATTAATGAAGCAAAGTTGGTCCCAAGGATTTACACAGAAATATTTTTTAAAAGGAGGAGAAGAAAAGAAAAATGAGGGGGGGAAAGAAAAAGAAATTTTGATTTTACAGCTCAGACCTCACCAGAGTCATACCAAGGGCGACTTCGAAAGCCTTTTAACTCACCGCATATTGAGAAATCTAAAGAAACACACCCACTTCCTTGCACCCATTTGCTTCAAGGGAGAAAAGCCATGAAAAGCAAGAGAGGCAGAGGGAAATGGGCGACAGGGCAAGAAAACCCTCCCTCCCTAGAAGAAAACAGCTAACCCGTCTTTCGGGTTCTTCTTGGAGGAGGGCGGTCCAGTCACCCCATCATAGTGGAAGACAAAGGGTGGGAAGAAAGCTGACCTTCCCCTGGTTGGGGCTGAATCTGGAGCTGAGCGCTGTGGAATTTTCCAGAGGAAGAGTCTCTATCTTGCAAGAATGCAACATCCCATTAGTATGGGGCACTGATGATGGCCCGATAAGCTCCTTCATCCATCACCGATGGAGATGCCTTTCAGGAGGCCTCTGCCGATGTAACGTCTCAGCCAGGTACATGAACCCCCTTCCCCTGGTCTCTGTCACGAACCCCAAAGCACTTCTATTGCCAGGAACTCGTGCTTTATCAATGGCCGTTGTGATACTTCTGATCTTTCTTGGAAGTTTGGGAGGATCAGGAAGTGAGGTAGGGAAGAAGAAGTGGAGTTTGGTTATCTCTTGAATTTTAAGCAGGACTCTCTGGCTGCTTACAGCTAGTCCATGGTGAGCAAACGGTTGTGAAAACCAGAACACCTCCTCCCACGTTCAACCACCCCCCGTTAACACTGACTAATGTATTAACCAAGGGCTCTTGAAGAAAATGATTTGATGAGGGTAATTTATTGAGATGGTATCTTTTGTCATTTGTCTTTAAAGACACAGAAGAAAAGTGCTTCCACAAAGACGCGGCCCACCAGTACAAGCAGCTGCCATGGGAGCCCCATCAGTTACAGACAGTGCTCGATTTTGTACCTTTCCAGCTAGTCAAATATCCGATAACCACTATGGGAGGAAAAAAACCCACAATCTCACTTCCTGCGTTTTAAACTTTTCCAGCACTGGCTTATGAAAATATTTGGGGTTGTTCACTGCTCTGCTCTCTGTAGCATAAACATTTATTTAAATGGGGCTGTCTCTAGTAATGAAGAATGAAGGAAAAACAATGGTCTGATTTTGACAAATTAACTTGTGATTTGGAGAGTCAGTGAAGCAGAGAAGAGACATTCCTAACTATACTAATTAAATGAGCTTGCAACATTTATTTTAATGCAATGGAACCAGCCATATGAAGATGAACATTTTAATTTATTTTGCAGTGACATTATGAAAAATTTCACTGCTGTAGATTATCTACAAAAACAAATCTCATCAGCATCTAGGTCTGTGCAGGAAATTTCCATCTTTCACACCAGCCTGACCTTCCCCAGTGGAAGCAAGTGCGAATGAGCTAAGTTACTTGGAAAGTTTTTCTGAAGGTTGTCTTTCCACCGAGGCTGGGCTTTATGTTCAAATGACTTCTGTGCCAAACACATTCATTTTTCATGGTACAGCGTAGATGAAAAATTCCAAATCCATTCTACGGGGAATGCAAATATAGCTCATTAGTTCTAAAACATTTTTCATGAAAGACTGCAGAGTATTTGCCAGCAGATGAGGCCACAGCGCTCCAGCCAAGAATGAACACCACATGTCCCACTAATTGTTTTTTAAAGTTGTTCCTTTCCTCTCCGGCACCCAGTAGCTATTGGAAATAGGAAATAAGATAAAAAATGGAGGGGGAGCCTTGCGTACTTTGACATTATTTTGCACTTTGTGTCTTGTCTTTTATTTTATTTTTTTCTCCTTTTCTCTACTGATAGCCATATTTTAGAAGGAAAAGGCACAGTTTTGTAGAGGAATGAAGCAGTTTTGCTTCTCCTAGAGACAAATTGGATGCATGTTTTCTGGAGAGTCAACTATCTATCACCTGAGGGCAGCAGTGCCAGAGCCCTGGGCTGGGCTGGCTGGCGCAATGCCGGGCAGACAAAATGACCTCCTTCCAGAGAGGGAGTGGGTGGCTGCTGGCTCCTGGCCACTGCCACAGCCAGCGTTAAGGGAGTCACACAGTCCAGATGTTTTCCAGACTGACATTTCCACTGGACCTCAGCCAAGGAACCTGGACGAGAGCAGACCACCTCCCTCTCTAAGCCAGAGGTGCCCGTTAGCTATTGTTCAAGGCTGGCTGGGTACAAACCTCTCTTGCTCTGGAGACCCTTTTCTCCCACCCTGCCTCACCTTTTGTTTCACATCTGAGGGGCTGAGATGGTCTAGCTGGACCACACTGTGCCAGGCAAACCTCAGCTCCCAAGTAAGTCCTTTTGTGGTCTTCGCCTTTCCTATCTGACTCACAGCATGTCGCGTGAATGAGAAGAGGCCACGCGCTCCCGGGGTTTTGGCCAGTTCTCCTCAGGTGTGGACTCACACACCGTGGCGGGGAGGCTCCTCGTGGGGTCTGCGTTCACTCGGTTTTCTCAGCCGACAGGACCCTTGCAGCCCTGCTCTTTGAACTGCCCCTTGGCCTTGGGCACAGGAAGCAGCTGAGAGCATGTTTGTACCCCAGTGTATCCTCTGCTCTGGTTTTATAGGACTGGTGGCCACTGGCCCAGCTCGTGCATGGCCTGTGGGTGGGCTGGCACCTGTGTTCTCCTAACTGGAGAAACCTCAGTAGGGTCGGAAACACCTAGACCACCCCCAGGCTCTGTGCAGTTACTGGACAGCACCTTGGTCTCCTGGAGAACCCAGGGCAGTGTGGCTTTGCTCTGAGAAGCAGGATAGCTGCCTCCTCCCTGGGGCTGCGGGCAGCAGATGTCCCCTGGAGATGGTCAGCTTGTTGAAATGTGTTAAGTTCTTTGGGATCAAGAGTGGGTTCCTCATACATGCTCATAGCATTGTTTAGAAAAGTAACTGTGTTTTTGTTGTTTCCTCAGGTGAGGCCACTGTCTCCATTGCAGCTCCTGTCAGCTATGTGAGGAATGATTATTTTGTGTAAAAACGTCATGGTGCTCAAAAGAATAGATGCCTGGTTTTTCCTAGCAGGGAATTAGAGCCAATTCCAATGAAATCCTTTGATAAGATAGATTAGTCCCACTTCCGTACCATCTCTTTGTAAAAGCCAAATAAACCAGTTAAAGATTAGGAAGAATACAGACCACAGGGTAAGAAGGACCATTTAGGGTTCTGTCGGGACTCAGCTGATAGGTCCATGGAGAATTCCTAAAGCGTTTTATGAAATGATAGCATTAGGTTTCCTGGAATGAATGTAGTAAGTTTGAATAAAGATCCCTAAAATACATCTTGGAAACAGTCATTTTGCAGCCAACTCGGCCCCACCCTGTCTGTCCCTTTTAATGGGCCTCACTTTAGCTCCCTGTCCCAGCTCAAGAGAGCCTGGCACACAGCAGGCATTGGATAAATGTTTGTGAAACAGTCATTTAGTTCAACCAAGTTAGGAAATAGTCTAACTTGGGGAAAGGAAAGGAACTAAGCGTCCGCTCTGTTACATGTGATCCAGACAGCTCAGCAGTCCTTCAGGTGGTGTCAAGACTCTCTTTGATAAAAACGTTCCATCTCTCAGTGACACCCCTTCTTCTTTCTCTCTGGGGGTGTTCGAATATGTGGAGGGAGTGAGGACACCAACGAGGTCACACCGAGTAGGGAAGATTGCAGATCCTTGTGCATTAGGGCCTTGGGCTTCCGCTCTCCAAGGTGCCCTGCGCTCACCCGGGGGCTGTCCGCCCTGTCGGAATGGCAGCCGACGTCCAGGGCTGGAGAACTCCTAGTCTTGTGCTTCCGCTTGGGCAGGGTTCTGCCACAGCCTCCAGCCCTGACCCAGGCGTCCACTCTGCAGCCTTTGCTATAGGGCCACCTCATCCCTCTGGCAAGCTTTGCTCAGCCAGACTCGGAGCAGTTTCTAGGTCCTGCCTGTGCCACATGAACCCCAAGAGATGACCTGAAAGCCAGACCTTAAGACCTCTGTCTTAGTCTGCTTGACGTAACGTAGTACCATACATTGGGTGGTTTAAACAACGGAAATTTACTTCTCTTTTGGAGGCTGAAATTCCCAGATGGAGGTCTGGCAGTGTCGGTTTCTGGTGAGAATCCTCTTCTTGGTGTGCATTCCCTCTGTATCCTCACATGGCCTTTCCTCGCTGTGTACACATGGAGACCTCTCTCTCTCTCTCTCTCTCTCTCTCTCTCTCTCTCTCTCTCTCTCTCTCAACTCTCCTTTTAAAGTCCCCAATCCCATCAGATGAGGCCCCCATCTTTGTTACCTCAGTTGACCTTAATTACTTCCTAAAGTCACGGTCCCTACATACAGTCACATTGGGGGGCAGGGGTAGAGCTTCAGCATATGAACTGGGAGTGGGGGTGGGGCACAGTTCAGTCCATGGTGGTCTCTCTCTGCCTGGCCACACCGTGAGGCCACGTTCCCAGGGGAACTCTGAGGGGGATGTCTTTCCAGAGTTCAAAATAAGGTAGAAGGAACAGTGGCCTCTCTTGGCCTTATGCGTTGCCTAGTCCAGGAAAAATAATATATATGTGGCTTGTAGATGAGGAAAGGAAGCTAAGATGACATTTCTAACAGCAAAGCAGAACACTTGAGACTTAAGAGACCTGAGTGTTAATCTTTTAATGATTTTCTGTGTGACCCTAAAGTGACATCGTCTCCCCTTGGGCTTTATCCCTGCCTCCCTCATATAGGGGGCTGCTGACCTGCTTCCTAAGGTAGTCGAGGGGAACCAGCAGGAGACAAAATTGCAAACGTCTTTTTTGCAGACACAAAGCTGCTTTTAGACGCTGTGAATAAAAACAACGCGGAAGGATATATCTCCTTTCAAAATCCAGAACATCTGCAGAGAAAAAGCAGGAGTCCTAATACGTGAAATCTTAGCTTGCCGTGGTCTGTAGGGTTTGGTGGAGGGAAGATGAGGGGCAGGCTAGGGGACATCGCCTAACTGAAGGGAGATGGAGTCTATGAAATTCAGGAAAACGGAGGAAACGTTCTGCACAATCCTCCGGTGACAGTTTGTCAAAGGGAAGCAAATCCTTCAGGACATTTTCTTTAATATACTTTTAGTAAATGTTTTATTGTATTGGATTATGGGAATTAAGGGAATGAAGGATCCATACCATATTTTTCAAAAGCAATATTTTTAGAATCACAAATTATATTGAAATTTTTTTATACCAAGAAAATAAAAACAAAGATCAGAAGAACTAAATAGCATTTATATATGTCTCTACAGAGATATATATGTATATTAGCAAATTGAAATACAGCAAATACCCACAGAAACACCCACATAAAAGAGATGCAAATTATATTTTTGACACATTTTCAGCACAATCACCTAATACAATTTTCTTTTATAGGCAGAGGTAATAAATAGTGCAAATGTATATTTATGGTGTGTTTGACAAATGTGTTTGCTTTGAGTCAGAGGGAAAAGCTCCAGTGATTTTACAGTAGAAAAGTGTCCCATCCACATGGACTAAATTGCTCTTTTCCTTCTGGATTTCTCACTGTGACTGAGTCTGAGGTGGGCACCACCTTTTGGTCTCAGTGCTTGGTACATGTTTGGAATAAGCATTTGGAGCATCCTTAAAAGTCAGCATGGCATAGTATCTGCGTGTGTTTACATCTTGTCTTCCCTCGAAGATCCTTGGAGTAAGGAAAATGTCTGTTGTTTGTCCACAAATCTGTCCACCTCCAGAAGAATGATTTGCATGTGAAAGGTGCCTCATCGGGCTGTATCTGTCATTATTCTGCCAGAGCAGTGGTGTGGTCCTCAGCTGCGTGCTCCAAAACGATGCTCCACGTCAGCGTGTCTGAGATGCAGAGCAGGGCCCGACTCTTAATCCAGGGATATACACTATCTCCCCAGCCGATGAGCTTACCTTCTACGTTAAATGTTCCCTTTTAGGGCGTCCTTCTCTCCAGTGTGTCATAGGGAGGTGCAGATGTTGACAAGTCGGCTTGGTCCAAAGGGCAGACCGTAGGCCACACACATGGATGGACAGTGGCACATCCTACAGATCCAGGTAGGAGAGAACCAGGACCAGAGATTCAAGCCTGGCAAGGAAGGAGCCGCTGGAGGGCAGGAGTAGCAAAGGAGGCTCTGGGACCTTTGACCCTTAGCTAGCATACCCCTGCCTTGCCTCAGGCTGCCCTGGGGAGAGGCTGCCAGGACTGAGCTTGTGTGTGAACTCACCCTCAGGGCAGAGACAGGGGGCACCCCACAGGGTCGCGGGAAGGGGCATGGCCGAGGATTAATGGCATGGAGGACAGCCATCAGACCCACACCAGAGCCCCGTGGTGCTCGCTGTGAGGACAGTTTCTGGAGAGAATTGGTGGCTAATTTCGTCACGGAGATGCTGCTAATGACAGTCCCTTCTCATCGGTGCCGTAAAGCCTTAGAGCTCCTGAAGGCAGCACACTGCCAGCCTTCAAGTGCAAAGGGATGTCAGCGAACCAAGAGAGCACGGCTCCTTGTCCGGCCCTTCCCCTTGCGGTTCCCTCTCTCGGTTCCGTGTGCGGTGAGGAAGCCTCATCGGGAAGGGTCTTCATAAGTGCACTCCCCTCTCCAGGCCTCAAAGGGAGACCCGAGCCGGCCCCACCACGCTGCTGTGAATGGATAGGTTTAAATTTCTTTAAGCTTGGGTGACGTCCTCGGATGAGGAGCTCTAAGTACCAAGAGTTATTGTTATTACTATGTAGTTACTGCCTAGCATGCAGCGAATTACCCTGCCCTGCTGCGTAAAAGATGTGCAGTGGGGTGGGGAGCGTGGAAGAGGAGGAACCTCGGGACCGCGGGAGGAGCCGGAAGGAAACGTGCTGAGGCTGGGACCGAGCCCCGTGCATTGGGGTCTCCACCAGGCACACCGTTGTGGCCGGAAGCAAGAAAAGTTGTTTTTTTTTTTTTTTTTTTTTTTTTTTTTTTCTCAGCAAAGTAAGACGCCACGAAGATGCTAGCACTGGAGAGGAAGCTTTGCACGGGCTTGTAGGCCTGGACTCAAATCCCAACTCCAGCATGGATAACTATGTGCTTTAGAGGAGCTCATGAGCCTGTCTGGGCCTTGCTTAGTGGCCCTGGGCACATAAAACGCTCTAAATAGCTGTAGCAATTATGATGATGATGATGACAACTGGGCCAGTTGTCAGCAATTTGCAGGGCCCAGTACATAATCTAAAGCAGAGTCTGTTTTCCCAGGGAGGTGTCACCAAAGAGATCCAGGAGAAATAGGGCCCCACAGCCAGCGTGGAACCACTGACAGGGGTCAAATGGGCACCTCCTAGAATTGCCAAGGGCCCCTGCTGGGGGCTTTCAATGCAAGTTAAAGATAGCTGTTGAGAGGAAGTGGTCTTGCTAGTGACCTCTGGGTTTGTGCTGATGGAAAGACAGCCAGTACCAGCCTGTCCAGGGCAACTGGGGTTTGGATTCTGAGTCCTTTCAGCCCCGGTGGTCAGGAAACGCTTCACTGCTTCCTAGGAGATCATGGGGCGACTAACTCAGTATTAGAACATCCAGTCTAGAATGCAAATGATCATCCTCTCCATAATGAAACACTTAGATAATGTGTATATGCCATCAAGACAGATAAAAAATGACCTCGTTGTAATAACTGGATGCTTGATCCATAAATGGCAGTGTCGAGGTTGGCAGTGGGTTGTTTTCCACCCAGTTGTTTGAAGTGGCCTGGTGATTTGGGGACATGTAACCAAAAGCATTCTCCCCATCTAACCCCCAGAATTGAATAATATAAATTAATTCAAAAGAATCCTGAATAAAAACCATGGTATTTGAGTGGCAGAACTATTGGGCTGTTGGATGTACAAGCTGCGTTCCTCATCTCTTCCTCATTTCCCTTACTTCCTGTTCTCCTTTTATTCGTCCCTGTCTTGGTCTGCTCCAGAGTGTTAGAACTTCCGGGCGTCGTGAGTATAGTAAGTAGTCACTCAGCGAAACATTAATTGAAAGACACCTTTTCCATCTTCCCTCTGAAGGGCTCGAGAATTATTTCTTAAACTTCTCCTTCTGTTAAACTAATTGGACAAAACAAAAACACTTTTTAACAAGTAAAAAAATACCCCACTAAATAAAACAGGCTGTGAGATGCCAAGCAATTTAAATTCCCTCAGTGTATTTTGTTGATTCTTTTCTATTTCAGGAAAATAGGACGACTCAGAAGACTGGATAACATGTGGAACTCCTAGATGGGGTCCCCCTCACGTACATATATGTCCAGTTTTGGAAGGAGGCCATATTGAAACCTGTTCTTTGCCACCATTCCAGAATTTCAGCAAATTAATTTAGATTTGGGAGGTGGGAAGGGTGGGATGCACAAAGCCATCTCTCTGTGCGTAGTAGAATTTCACTGGGATGCAAAGTAGGACTGCAGGATTGTGAACACTCAGTCCCAGTTATAATACAGGATTTTCCCACTGATGTGTGACAAAGCAATGGGCTATTTTGAGCCCTTTTACTTAAAGACATGAAAGAATAATTGTGTTGTCTGCCAGACTAAAAGTGTTCAACAGATGACCCAGTGTGGTTCTTAAAAAAAAAACTATATCTCTATCTCTATCTCTATCTCTATCTCTATCTCTATCTCTATCTCTATCTCTATCTATCTCTATCTCTATCTCTATCTCTATCTCTATCTCTATCTCTATCTCTATCTCTATCTCTATCTCTATCTATATCTATATCTATATCTATCTATATCTATATCTATCTATATCTATATCTATATCTATATCTATATCTATATCTATATCTATATCTATATCTATATCTATATCTATATCTATATCTATATCTATATCTATATCTATATCTATATCTATATCTATATCTATATCTATCATCTATCTATCTATATCATCTATATCTATATCTATATATCTATTTCTATATCTATATCTATATCTATTTCTGTATCTATATCTATATCTATATCTATATCTATTTCTGTATCTATATCTATCTATCTATCTATCTATCTATCTATCTATCTATCTATCTATATGAAGAGTGAACCACACAACATGCCAATGAGAAGAGCAAATGCTTTGTTTGTCAGAGATCATTTTTACAGCAAATTGTTTATTGCAGATTATGACCAACCTGACACAGTCTCTCCCTCCTGCTCCTTCTCTCAGTTGGCTTTGAGGAAACATGCTTCCAAGTTCGAGAATTCATCTTGTCTGATTAATGATGTGTACATAGAGATTTTGGTCTCATCTTCCTTCTCTTGGTCTTTTTTATTCTGTTGTTTGCTGTGCTCCAACCCTGCGGATAGATGGTTCTGCCGTGATAAATGTAAAGTTTGCATAAGCCATGTAACAGCAGGACAGCCTATTATCACCGTACATTTTCCATGGCTGTGCAAACCTCTGTAGGCTATTTTATTGCTAATAGATCCACAGAGAAACAGTAGTGATTTTATGACTCTTTTTAAAATGGAAATTCATGTTTGAGAAATACAACTGGGAGGAAACAGATGTAAACCACTTAAGCATTTGCAGAAAATTGAGATGCACACTCTTATTTACAGACCTACATAGCCTCCGTCGCTTTGTTTTCAAAATTAAAATAAGCAATCTGTTTACCGTGGGAAATGAGGAACTGTAAACTTGTTGTTTTTCCTTTTGCATGGCAATGGCCGCCATCGTTGGGCTTAATGGCAGAGCTGAAACAGGATGGCAATTTTTTTCCCCCTTAGATTTTATTGTCTATAACACATTCCCTCCGTAATCTGTGTGAGGTAGGCAAGTGGGAAAGATCGTGGTATAACTGTATGTCTGAACTCACATTATGCTTTAACAGCTAAAATGATTACCAGACACATTAGAAGGGTTTTAAATAAGTATTTAACACTACCGGTAGATGGCTTATAATATTGGAAGAGTCAACCAACCTCTACCAAAAAATGCTTTTATATATGTTCTAACACAAAAATACAGACAATTCGAAAGTATTTATTCTTGCCTCTTCCCTATCTTCTCACATCTGAAAGAATCATGACAAATCTCACATTTTGGAAAGGAGCTGTAAATTGAGTGTCATGGACTAACACATCAAATCTGTGCGCTGGGCTCACGAAAGTGAATTCTTTAAAACGTGGATGTTCTTCTGATTTTTGTTGTTTTTTTTAGTTGTGAAACCACATTTTTTAAAATTGTGGTAAAATATAAATAACATAAAATTTATCATTTTAACTGTTGCTAAGTGTACGATTCAGCCGCATGGAGTATATGTACATTGTTTTGCAACCATCGCCATCATCCACCTATTCCAAGTATCTCATATAAGTGGAATCATGCAATATTTGTTCTTTTGTGATTGGCTTATTTCACTTAGCGTAATGTCTTCAAGATTCACTTACATTGTAGCATATATCAGAATTTCCTTCCTTTTTAAAGCTGAATGCTATTCACTTGTATATCTATGCCACATTTCGTTTATGTAATCACCTGCCGACGGCCATCTGATTTTAATTTGGTGGGGTATTCCCAGCACGGGGGCCAGGGCAAGTGGGAGCCAGCTTGCCTATTCCTGAGCATGGCCCCTAAGGGGAATAACCACCAGACCACACCCGGAGAGGGAGGCCGGGAGGCGTCTTGCAAACTGTGGATTTCTGGTTTCTGTAATCCCTCACTCTGTGAATCTTTCGCTTTCATCCAAGATCTTTCTTTAAAATGTCAAAGGAGGCTAAACTAGACCCTCTTAGAAACTGAAATTCTTTTCAGACTAAAGATCATGGACTTCAGTCCAAGGTCAGAGACTAGAACATGTGCTCCATGCTCCTTTGCAACCCTAGTGCCTCCCCCCCAAGCCACCCACACACATCCACGGTCCCAACGGAGGTGTCGGGGAGACTCCCCAGTCACAGCCTCTGGGTCATGGTCAACAAGGCACAGCCATGGCCGGCCAGGCTCTGAGCTCACCCATCCTTAGTGAAAACCATACTATTCTGAGATGGTCTTAAGTGCATTCAGAAACCTACTTGCCATGCACTCCACTCTCTTACGCTAGAGAAATTAAACCACTGCCCTCTATTTACCTTGTTATCTCATGGCTCATATGATGTATAGGAGCTTCTCTTTATGGCCCCTGGGTGACATAAGCTAATTACAGACCCATGTGGAGGAAACTCTGTGGCTTAATTGCTATTGCCGCCATCACAATTACCATGGCTTTCCATGAACTCACCCGTGTTCTCTGCATTGTTGGGCGTCGTTATTAACAAAGAAGGGGATTTCACACACAGTACCTGTGAAATTAATTTCTGTCACCGGTGTATTATCTAATAATTAAATAACCTTGGGGTCTGCCTAAACAACTCTAACATTTTACAAGGGAAAATGGACCTTTGTTGAGAGGAAATCTTATTAATGGAGACATTCTTTGGCATTACATATGTGTTGTGACATTACCACTGACCAAAAAAAAAAAAAAAAAGTTTACGTATGATATTTATTCTGCATAAGGATCCATGAGGGCTTTTGTTGTTTCCACTTTATTGATCAGGTCAGGTGATGAGTCCATGGCCTCCGGGCTAATTGCTGTTTCTTCTGAGTCAAGCCGACCTTCCTTTCCAAGCTGCGGAGTCTCATCTCAGAGCCGTTTTGCTTTCTCTGCCGATGCCTTCTCCCGCAGGGCCCTCACCCTTCACCCCTTTCTTAGCTTCTCCGCGACCATTTTCTCTTTCACTTCCCCCTTGTCTTCCTCAAAACTGTGCCTTCACCTGCTGACTTCCCTCACTCCCCCACCCATCTTCCTTGGGACAGAGGAGAACACATAATTGTGCCTCTCTCTCCTCAGGGCTCAGGATGCTGGCTGCCAGGCCACCCCATCATCCTGGTGACAGTCTCCCAGAGAGTTTGCATGCACTAATGTGCCTTCATGCAAAGGTTAAAGGCAGCCTCTGCTAAATCCACTTCCTCTATACCCGAAATATGTTTTTTGTTAGGCATCAAGATGTTTCTTTTGTTTGTTTGTTTGTGCTTGTGTTTTTTTTTTTTTTTTAGCAATTTGATTTGTCTGTGCATGACCTTAGGAGCCATAATCTTTTGCTCTCTTTAAATTTATTGCCTCTACTCCAGTTTACCCCACATGTCTCATTCACACTGCCAAAGTGAGCTTGCCACGCTCACTGATGTGAATATTAACGCCAACATTTCTTGAGTGTTACCTACACATCAGACATGTGTTGTCTCAATTAATCTTTAAAACATACCAGTGAGGGAAGTTTAATTATTAAACCCATTTTACAGATGAGGAAACTGAGGCATAAAGAGATCAATTAATGTGCTTAAAGTCACACAGCTGTGGGGAGCAGGGGTTTGAGCTGAGGCAGCCTGACTCCAGAGCACATTAACTGCTATGCCCAGCTGGCTACTGCATCGCATCACCGTCTGTCTCATTTTTGTCACAGGATCACCTGTGTCCACTGCTTCCTTCTTAAAGAGAATGAATAGAGTACTTGACCTTGCCTGCTACAAGGAATAGTGAAGAGTGGAATAGTGATAAAGTTATTCCATCTCTTGCTATGGCCTCTAGAACAAAGCAAATTTATCTGCTGATGGAGCTCAGGGACTGAATAATTGCAAATGTGATTCTTGGTTTTATTACAGTGAGCTGCTAATTAGAGGGTTGGCTGGCTGGGCTCGTGTTCTTCTTAAATAAGGCGACTTTTCACCATATATCGTTCCACTTATTTTCCTCTACTTCTCACAGAAACTTCAGGGATTCTTTTCAATCCCCTTCTCTTCTCTTCTGGAAGATGAAAGCAAGCAAGCAGCCATTCCCAGCCTTCTATCTGTTCTTGGATTCCTGGTGTATCTCTTCCACCATCACTATCTGAACCTTCAGCTCTGGCTCGCTTCCCTTGCCAGCTGACTTGCCCCAAGTGCCACAATGCCACCCACAGATTCATTCTGGCCACTACTGTTATCCTAGAAACTTCCTTTTTTTTTTTTTTTTTCCATCCCCTGCTGGTTTTACCTAACACTTACCCTCATCTGTAAAATGGGTTTAATAATTAAACTTCCCTCACTCGGTCCCTCACTCCTGGGGTTTCTGTTCATCTCACCAGCTTTTCCCAGAGATATTCTTTCATTGAACAAGTCTTGAATCTCACAGCACCTTGCGAGAGGGGAGAGAGAGGGTGCCTCTATCCTCGAGAGATGCTTCTAAGGGAATCTACTTCCCACTTGCTCAACATAACTTCCCCCTCCTCCAGGAAGCCTTCCTGGATCAACTTTACTAATCACGGGATCTGCTTCTGAATTCACAGGATCTACTTTCTGGCTTCCATATTCTGCAATTCATCCCATTCTGCCTTGTGGCATTTCTCATACTACTGTCATGCATTGTTATTAATGTTTCACATACTTATGCATTTGTCTCATCAACTAAATTTTAAGTTCCTTGAAGAGAGTTTTACTTCTCGATATTCTTCAAACTGAAATAAATTTGCTATTTGATTTAAGCTCTGGTTGGATAGCAAAATACATTCTACCGAGTGCCCAAAGCAAGAGGATTAGGTAAGTCATTTTGAAATTTTTTAAATTCTAGTTAATCATTTCCTTTTGTTAATGAGATTCTTACTCTAAATTAGTGAATGAATAAAGGAGCTAACAGCAAGCATGTAATTTTCTAGTTTATAGCAAGAAAAATTGTTGTTCAGCATGACTCTATACAGCCCCCAAATGAAATTTTTTAAATTATAAAAATACAAAACCATTTTTTTTATGTGTAGCAGTATCATTTACTGGTTATGAGCTGAATTCTGTCCCCCACCCCAAATTCATATGTTGAAGTTGTAGTATGTAACCATATTTAGAGATAAGGTCTTTAAAGAGTTAATTAAGTTAAAATCTGGTTGTTAGGATTGGCCCCAGTCCAATATAAATGGTGTCCATATAAAAGAGGAAATTTGGATTCATAGAGAGAGATGCCGAACACAGAGAGAGAGATATGGCCAAAGTGTGACCATGTGAGGACACAGCAAGGAGGTAGCCATCTGCAAGCCAAGGAGAGAGGCCTCGGGAGACACCAAACCTGCCAACACCTTGACCTGGGACTTCCAGCCCCCAGAGCTGTGAGAAAATGCATTTCTGTTGTTTAAGCCGCCCCATCTGTGGTATTTTATTATGGCAGCTCTAGCAGATGAACGCAGTGCAATCTGTACGATCACAAACTTAGGATCCCTTCTCTCTCATCTAGTCACAGAGTGCCTTGGGGGGTGATACGTAGCTTGTCTGTCAATTACCTCATCTGTGAAATGCGAACACCACATCTATGTCTCTGTGTTACAGGTGGTGGAGCTCCGAGGTTAAAGACGGGGCTTGGGAGCTGGGCTGTCCAGAGTTCGAATCCAGACTCTGCAGCTTCCTCACTGGCATCCTGAGAGATGTTCCTTTCCTACCTACTTCATGATGTTTCTATGAAGATTAAATGAGGACTTGTCACACAAATTCTCAGTAAATGTTAGCTTTTCTTTTCTATTTAGGGGAGAAGGAGGGTTAACCAATGGGTCTCAAATGCTAGATCATCCTACTAGGAGAGGAACATATCAAGCTGTTCTGGTTTGATGCTGTTAACTATTTAATTCCTCCAGCTCCCTTTCCTGTGGTCCTGCACTCACAAAGCACCCCTCCTCAGGGCTCTGCCAAGCCCTTGGGGTCATGTGGACAGAGAGAGTATCCAGTTCTTCTGACAATTGTATTTCTCACTGCAGCTCTGTTGCTTACCAAATGGGTTGGGCAATTACTGAAGTTCTCTGTCTTCGTTTTGTCATTTGCAGAAAGGGGCTAATGTCACTTAGATACCATGATGAGTTGAGGAGGATAAGTGGTAGTAGAAATAACACCAGCTAACAAATATGGAGCACTTAGTATGGGGCAGGCAAGTGCTAAGTGCTTTGCAAGCATGATCTCATTAAACGTGATATTCATAAGTCTTGTATAGTATCTGGCATACCATAAACACTCAATGAATAGTAGCAGGTAAATGGATGTGGCAAATAAGAAATTACTTCCCATGTAGTTTATTTCTAGGAATAAAATATGCTGATTATGCATCTAAATAGTCTAGGGCATGTAACAGATTTCTGATTATAAAATGATACACTGCCATTCTGCTTTAATGCATCCATCTCAAAAATGTGGTTAACATGTGTCCATTGCTGAGAAATAGAACCCCCTCTCCCTGTGAAGACAGTCAGGTGTCTTATCTTAAGAGAAAAAGCCAAACTTGTGGAAAATTTATCAAGCTAGTGAATATAGGGAGCTTTTTTTTTAAAAAAATTGATTTCGATAAACTTTATTTTTAAGAGGTCTGCTATAATCCATTGTATGAATTTATTTTTTACTTTATATTAAAATTATTAGAGTGATATTGCTTAATAAAATCAAATAGGTTTCAAATGTACAGTTGAATAATATATCACATGTATATTGCGTTGTGTTCACCACCCAAAGTTAAATTTCCTTCCGCCACCAAATATTTGATCCCCTTTACCCCTATCTACCTCCCCCTGCTTCCCTCTGATAACCACTAATCCACTGTCCATGTCCACAAGTCTCTGTTTATTTGTCATGTTTGTTACTTATAGTTTTATATCCCACTTATGAGTGTGAAAGCATATGGTTTTCCACTTTCTCTATCTGACTTATTTTGTTTAGCATGATAATCTCAAAATCCAGTGTACAAATGTAGCATAGTTTATGTAACTATTGTACCAATGTAGCAATAGTTTATGTAACTATTTCCCTATGCTAAATTATCTAGCATTAATCCTTCCCCTCCCCGCCATTTTCATAAATCACACTGCAAAGAACACAATTGTATATAAAGATTTTTGTTTTTGTTTTTCTGGGTTGGAGCTGTGGACATGTTTTCAAAGAAGCTATGTGATGCTGTCAATTATTCAATTCACCAGCCTACCCTTAAAAGACTCTAGGAGTGAAGCTGTCTCTTCTTTCTTCTGCCTGGTGCCCACGGTAGCCCATTTGGAGGGAAGTGGATGGAGCTGAGATGGGTAATAGGATAATAGAGGCAGAGGGCTCAGGAATGTCCCCCTGGGGTGCACAGTAAGTCACTGCTGAAGCCATTTGTAGGGAACATGTCTCTTCTCTTAGCTCATCGTCTTTCTCTAATTTCCAGAGCCGGCTTGCACAGCAGCTCTCCGGAGTCATCGCCTTCAAAAGCCGTATCTTAAGGGGGTGCACGCAGAGCAATCAAGACTATTGAGAACGTAAGTTAAGGTTATTGCTGCCAGCCACATACATTCCATTCGCAGGCTGATTAGTACACTGAAGAGCTCTCATTGACATTTCGTGGTTTAACATAAAGAGTTCTTGCGCATAGCTCAGGAAAGGGAGACAGATTTTCAAACAGCTGTCTAATATCTCTGTCAACACAGAAATTAAATAGATTTAGGAACTTCAGAAAAACATACACACATTTAATGCCCAGTAATAATCAATTCCAATTTCCAGTCGCAGAAATGGGAATTGTTTTCAATGTGTTCTATGGGTTATTCCGCATAAACATCTGGCATCGTTTTATTTCTTTTTAATCATTTGAATGGTGATATTATAGGTCTATCTATTTATTTGTCCAGCTATAGAGCTGATGATACTATGAAGATATTGAAATGAATCCATGTCTCCCTCGGCTTTCAAATGGAAACATTACACTGTTTTAAAGCAGCAAATTTGCTTTTAGATTTGATTTGCAAACTTCCTCTAAACTTGTTAGCAGTATTTTTTTTTTCCCAGTGATAATGAAAGACAGAAACACCACCTTGCCTTCAGCTTCAGAAATGGGTTTGGGTTTGCTTTCCATAGTGTAGAGAGAATGCACAGACAAAAAATGATTCAAAACTCCTGATTCTGGTATAATGTTATTTCCGTCGACTTGTTAGTTTCAACCAATCAGAAAAGCAATTCTCATGCAGGCATCTTGTGCAGGGAGAGGGCTTGGCTGCTCTGGGCTCAAAGCTTACCTCTGTTCCTTTCTAACTTTATGTCTTTCATCAAAGTGATTCTCTTCTCCAAGTCCCAAATTCTTCATCTTCAGTGTAGATTCATCATAATCCACTATTACAGGAGACAATGTATATGAAACATCTCAAACTGCACACAGGAGGTGCAGAATAGCTGTCTGCCATCCTTATGAGGGCAAATCCAAAGCCACAGAGCCCTCGCCGTAAGCCTGCTCAGAACTGAGCTGGGGGGAATGGGCCGAAATGAATTAGGCTTCGTACCTGCACAGGTAATCCAGAGTAACAACGTGTAAGAGCAAAGGCACATTAACTTGGGTCTAGAGGCCTGGCACGTCCCTCTCTCAGAGGACCACCTTAAATAAACGAGTGGGTCAGCCTTCGTTCAGGAAGAAAACATGTGAATTCATAGTCAACAGGTGCAAGGCTCTGCGGAGAGAGCTAGAAACTAATCAAAATTAGAGATCGTTTTAATAAGAGGTCACTTTGGAGCCCCGAGGGCCATTATAATTAAGGTTGATTTAGGCTAGAGTGACGATTGTAAGGAAAACACACCTTCAGTCTTTAAGCTCTATGGCTTCCTTCGGGTGATTATGAAGAAATACAGCGGTGTGTAGAGTCTCAGCCCTCTGTGACCTGCCACGATGCAGGGCACGTCTGGGCCCATCAGAGCCAGTCCTATCTTCAAGAAAAGCTTGTTCTAATGTGGTTTTCTGACTGCATTAAATGTCCTGTCTCTCGCACAAGGGCTATAGCCACATTCCAACACTGGGTAACATTTTAAATGCCATTTGCTTCACCCGAATCAGCAGCAGCTCTAATTCTTGTACTTGTAGGTAAGATGGCATGTGGACCAACAGCTTTATATTCCAATACGGGCTCTACCACACCCTAATAATATGGTAAGTTCCTTCATTGGAGACATGAGAGTAATTGTTAATGAGAGTAATTAAAGGAGTTAATGCTTGTGATGTATTTTGTCCGGTGCTTGGCACGTAGTAGGTGCCCACTAAAATGATGGAATAAATGGTAGCTACTCACAGAGGAGTTATATGGATTCTAACAGAGAGTACAATGGGTAATTAATTTTAGCTAAGTTAGATTTGCTTTAGGCTGAGGCTTCCCAAGGTAGATTAAAAAAACAAAACAAAACAAACCTTTGAAAGAGCTTTAGAAGTAATGCTGGCCCACATATATGAGACCCAAAATTAGTTGGAAAAGCCTGAAGAATGTCACTTGCTCTTCCTTTCCCTTTTACACATTTTCTGATTTTTTCCCTCTGCTTAATTTATCAACTACTCCAGATCTCCCTCAATGATGGTCCATTTGTCAGTTTCTTCTTATATTCTGTCTTCCTCTTTTTATGTATGTTGAAGATTTGTTACTAAGTACATATAACTAACTTCCTGGTGAATTAAATCTTTTAAAAAATATATGCTGATGTTCATTATCTATAGTGATACCTTTTGCCTAAGGTGTTTTTTATCTGATATTATTATACCAGCTTTCTTTTGCCTTCATAAAGGTACATGATAATATCCTCTTCCTTCATGGGAGAATTATATGGGTTCTGGCCCATTGATAAAAACGATAAATTCCACAGCTGGGCATTTGTCCAGAGTCAGCCCCAAGTTTCTCAAACTTGCCAACATCAGGATGCTGTTGGTTACGGTTCCCCTCAGGAATGCCATATTTGGAAAGAATGTAGCATATGGTAAGGATTGTCTATGTGTGTTTATTTATATCCTGCCTCAGTCCACTGAGATTTTTAAGACCATTTACAGAGATGCGAACCTCATAGTAAAATAAAAAATATATAAAACAGTTGAGAGAACTGCGGAAACGAAAACTGCTTTTATTAATTAATTAATCCTCATTCCCATTTTTATTCATCAAAGACATGAAACTGCTAGTCAGAGCCTAGCACGTAAGAAATTCTACAAGAACCATGAAAAATAAGCTTCTTCTTTGGTCTGCTTGCCTTATGCAAATTCTCTTACACTTCTGGAAATGTTATAAATATCCCTAAGGGCCCATTCTTACCTTCACACTCTGTTAGGAGTCCAGGCACCCTACTTTAGGAATCCCTATTCTAACTTCCACCTGAAAGCCTGCGCCATCCCTCCCACTCCTACATAGGCTGCTCTCCACTTGGCAAACTCTTTCAGCCTGTATATCACCTCCTCCTGGAAGCCTTCCCTGGCCAGTCCCTGAACCTGAGCAGATTGTCTGTACAGTAGATTGCCAGCACACCATGACAGGGCTCATCAAAGCTACTGTTGTCTCGTGTGGTAATAGCCTATGTCCTTGTTTGCACCCTCCACAAGACTGTGACCCCTATGAAGATGGTCCTATACCTAGGTTGCACTTCCAGTGTTCAGTGCAGTACCTGGCACAGAGGAGAGTAAATAATAAGTGATTATCTGATGTTTGAATAGATGGATAGATGGATGGATGGTTGGGTGGATGAACTAATGATGTTAATGCCACAGTAACTGATGCACAGTGGATGCAACCAACACAAATTTTCCTGATTACTGGCTGAAGTCTGCTCCTCTCCAGCAACCTTGAAAAATATTTCTACTGGTGAGTCCCGTTGACTGGTTCTAACTCCCCAAACTGAAGAGAACCTGGACACCTTTGGTGGACAGGCTTTAAGATGGCGCCAATAATCCCTGTCTTCTAGCATTTATGGTCTTGTATAATACCTTGAGTGTGGACACTCTTCTAAAAAATGGAATATGAAAAATTGATGAGATGTTATTCTGCAGTTAGGAAGGCCGTGGCTTCTGTCTTGGGTTCTCTCTCTGTCTGTCTGTCTCTCTCTCTCTCTCTCTCTCTCTCTCTCTCTCTCTCTCTCTCTCCAGTTACCCTATTGAAAGCAAGATGCCGTATTGGGGGTAGTCCTATGGAGAGACCCATGTAGTGTGGTGAGGCACTGAGGCCGTCACTGCAACAGCTTGCAAGGACCTGAGGCCAGCTGACAACTATGACATAAGCTTGGGAGAGCATCCTTTAGCCCTACGTGAGTGTTGAGATGACGGGAGCCTGGGCCAACTCTTGCTCTTAACAGCACTTCATGAGAGACCTTGAGCCAGAAGCAGTCCACTAAGCTACTCCTGGCTTTCTGACCCACAGAAAGTATAAGGTCATAAATGTTTATTGTTTCAGCTGCCAAGTTTTGGGGTAATTTGTTATATAGCAATAGATAATATACCACTATCGAGTGGCACCTCCAAGATGCCCTGCTTGTGCTAAGCACATTCATCCATGCTCTTTTTACAAGGTTAATCTTCATAGTACTGAAAGGTGGGAGGCATCACCTCATTGTTCAGACAAAGAAGATGCAGACCCCCGGGGACATGGTCACCGTGTGGAACTCATCCTTTCCTTTCTTTGGATGCTCTGTTTCCTCTGATCTGCGTTGCAGATAAGTCTGTAGCGTTGACTCTATTTAAGGTCATGATGACTGACCCACTGTTCTCTCCCCTCAGAGCTTCTGCTCCACCCATTTGCCCTTAGGTATGAGGCAGCCATCAACAGATCAGTCCAGAAGGCCTCCCTAGAAAATATGGTCACCAACTTGCAGGCCAAGCAGCTGTCCATCTCCATGGACCAAGCATCTACTTTCTACTCTGTTAAACCAGTGCACCAATCCCAGAATCCTCTCTGAGACCTCAGGCCTGTCTGGTGTCACTGTCCACCGTAGATAGCACCAGGTTGGCATCGGGGCCATAATGCCTGTGGGATGGGGGATCTGCACCCTAACTCCTTCCTGCAGTCCTCAGACCCAGGCCAAATGCAGGTTTAATTTTCTAGCAACACTTGAAGCCTCTAATATTCTTGACTAAAGCAGAGAATAAGCAGGCCAAAGGCCCACTAAGAGTTTTAAAATGTATTCCTTTGGGATTCCTATTCAATTCTGTTTCAAGTACATCTCATCACTGACATTTTTAACTTTTAAAATTAGGTGTATGGGTCCACTATACATCTCATTAACATTGGAGCCAATTGGATTCAGAGCTGAGTAATTTACACACACTGAGTTTGTAAAATCTTTCATCTTAAATTTCTTGGACAGCTGCTTAAAAATGTAGGCCTGGTCTCTAACAGTTCTCTAATATGTAATTTTTTTTTTCCGTAAGTAGAGAAATAAGGAATTCTGCTAAATCGAAATATAATCTTCTTATACTAATTGCTAAAAGCAAAGGGCTATAATTTTTATGACTCTGTCCATGCTTGAAGTTCGTGTGGTGACACCCTAAAAGACTAATAATCTTTTAAAATAATTAGCAAATTAGCTATTTCCTTTTTCCTTCTCTTGGGGGAAAAGAAAATCAGCCTGATGAAGTTTCTTATTCCCGAGGAGAAAGGTGTGTATTTGCAGAAAGCACCGTGTCATTAAACCAGTGGCTCTTGGGCCTTGATGTGCATCTTTAGCACCTGGAAAATGGATTAAAACACACTCCTAGAGATTCGAGAGGCTCACAGAAGGGTTTGGATATCTGTATTTTTATTAAGTCCCCAGAAGACCGTGATGCATTCCAAGTTTAAGAATCAGTGTATTGTCTTCACAGGTTATCCATGCCTTCCTACTTGGCAAGGTAGGAAAGGGCAGAGAGCACGGGGCTATCACACTATGGGGTTCTCCAGGGCTGGGCTGGTGAGGGATGACTTCCATCCACGCCGACAGGGGTGAGGGGTGGCAGGAGAGCCACTAAAACTAGAGAAGGGGGTGAACTGAGGGGACAGCTCAAGTTCATCAAGCTGGAAAGCATCGCCCAACCTGTTGCCAGCACCAAAGAGGCCTTGACGAGGAAGCCAGGAATCCAGTGAGAACAGAGGGCAGGAGCAGGGATTCAAAAGGAGAGAGGCCAGGACTCGTGTGAAGGTCGAGCATCGCCTGCTGCTTGTCTGCTGGAGGCTGGAACCTGCGTAGGGCAACTGCACCTGAAGAGCCAGCACTGTCTGACGACTGAAGCCAACTCAATTGATCTCTGATTGTCCAGGAATGAACGGAGAAACTAATCTTTGGTGGAGAAAGGGGCTGCATTAAAATAAACACTCAATCTGCCGTTGGGTCAGCCAGCACCTTAGGGGACGACTGCTGTGTGGAGGTGAGACCTTGGGATACTGAACACACTAACGTTGGAGGCCTGACTCTGCCATCACCACTGTGTGGCCTTGGGTGGGTCAAAATCATTTCCCTGAGCCTCAGATGTAAATGGGAATGATGCCTACCTCATGGAGGTATGAGAACGAACAAACAATGCCTGGCACAAAGTCAGCACCTTACACAATGTTGGTAGAGTTGAGAGCAGACTCATTGTGTTTGTTTTTTTTATATCTTTGTGATTTGTCATCCAGCAGAGTGCTTCACATACATTTAGTACTGAAATAATACCCATCGAATGAACAGATTCCTAAAAATAATAAAAATAATGTAGTCGAAGTGATGTAATTCATAGATAAACAGCTGGCTTATTCTGTCTCTGCAACTTAACTCAACCATGCTCAGCCATGGTGAGATTTTGAAGCAAATGGATAAGTAACAGTGGTTCCATACATAAAGACTATTTAATAACAGATGAATAAATAAATAAATGGTTGAAAATAAACTGCTCTGTGGATATTAAGCCATAGGGTGCTGACTATCCACATGAAAAATGGTGCCGAGTATTCATATTTGCTATTAAAATTTAATCCGATACGTCCAATTCAGTTACGTCCAAATATCTGGGTACCTAGAAGAAGTTAGCTGAATGACTGATTATTGACTGAACTTCTCATTTTAAATGAGTTTATTTTGAGATTGTGAAGGCTGAGCCACTCTTGAGGACACGATGGAGGAGAGCTGTGAGGAGGAGCCATAACCCTGGGTAGCCTTGCAAAGCCTCATTGCAGACAGAACTCCAATGTCACCACAGCCATTGCAGGTTCACAGTGAAGAAATCATTTCAGACTCTCTATTTTTAGATTCTCTCGTAATAAAATAGAGCTTTGAAGTTTTCCAAGACCTTTATCTCACAGTTTTTAATTCATAAGAATTGCATTATCCCCTAAGTTAGGGACACAATCTTCTCAGGGCTATAAAGTCCAGTTGGTGGCCAATGACATTTTAATCTGTTTAATAAAATTTTCCAATAAAATATCTGATCAATGAATATTTGTATTGTGCATGCTGTACGCTAATTCGTGGTGACATAAATGCCTACTCAGAGGCACATGTGTGCTACACACATCAATACTGTTTAGGCTCTTCTGTCATAGATTTTAACCAATCTGCTTTCAAAGTTTTCTGCATTTGGGGGACAAAAGCCCTTGTTCAGTTT
>PVKZ01005160.1:0-59750 GCA_004027375.1 Macroglossus sobrinus
TGTAGGACATTTGTGTCATGTCAGCTTTACACTTTTAGCTGATAAACGTTTGGCATAAGGTGGTCTTCTCATCAGTGATATGAGATCCTTTGGCCTTTTTTTGTAGATTCAGTTTCAAACATCACTGTAAGCCACAGTACATCCCAAGCATTTTTTAAAAAATAGACTTAATTTTGAAATAATCTTAAATTTACAAAAAGTTGTGAAGATAGTATGGAGTTCCCATATATCCTATACCTATCTTCTACTAATGTTAAATAACCATGGTACGTTTGTCAGATGCTTTTAAAGAAATACAACCTTTAAAGAAATACATTATAGTTGAAGCCTATTTTCAACCCTTCTGATCCCATTCACCTCCCCCACCACCCTGTGATACCACTATCCTGAAATAAAAATTATTTTTGCAAAACATGTTTTTATGCTGTTATTACATAAGTATCCAAAAATGTAGTATTTTTTCACATGCTTTCAAACTTTATATAAATGTTATCAAACTGAATGTTTTTATCTGAAATTTGCTACCCCCAACTTTGTTTTTTGAAATTTATCAATGTTCATACACATGGATCTACTTCATTTTAACTATAGCACAATATTCCATAATACCACAATGTATTGACCTGTTCTTTTGTTGGTGGACCTTTGGACAAAGGTCTGACAATTTATATATATATAAAGCATATACCTACCCTCTCAGGTATTATACTCTCAGGTATATACTCAAAAGAAATGATTATGTTTGTCCACAAAGAGACATGTTTGTGGGCATACAAGAATGTTTACAGCATCTTTATTCATAAAACCTAAAAATTAAAAAATGAACTAAGTCATAACTATATCAATACTGCTCAGCAATAAAAAGGAACAAAGTGCTGATACCTGCAACAGCGTGAATGAAAGTCAAAAACATTGTATTAAGTGAAAGAAGTCAGACACAAGAGTATATATGTATGATTCCATATGTCCATACATATGCATAGGATCTCTCTCTATATATACATCTCTATTCTCTAGTATAGAACTAGTGAAACCAATCTAAAGTAGAAAAAATAGAACAGTGGCTGCCACTAGGAAGGTGGAAGAGGGGATTAACACAGAAAGAAAACTTTCTGGGCATGACAGTCATATTCTACAACTTGATAGGAGTTTTCTTTACACAGTCTATCCATTAAGAATGTATATTTAAGATTTGTACTTTTCAATGAAAGTAAATTTTACCCCAAAGAAAAAAACTAAATAAATATTAATATCTATTAATGTTATGCATACTAAAGTATTTAGCAGGAAGTATACTAATATCTGCAATGATTTTGGAAATGCATCAAAAATAAGATAGAATGATGGATGGAAGAAGGATGGATAGATGAGATTTCTGTGATAATATAAGCACAGCAAAACATTGATGGAATTTAAGTAGTGGGTATATGGATATTCATTATAAATCCTTTCTACTTTGCTGAACATTTTAAGTTTTCATAATAAAATGTAGGGGAAAATCTTTAACATTTAACCTGTCCAAAAACAACTTGATTTTATCATACTCTAAAGCCACTTCTCCCTTCATCCTCTCTACTCCAGTAAGTGACAACCATTCATCTAGTTGCTTACCTTTGAGGTGTCTCTGTCCCATACATCTAATCCATTAGCACATAACTTTGGTTGTACCTTCAACATATATCCTGAATGCAGCTGTTTCTCATCAACCCTAGCACCTCACCCTGTGCCAGGCCACCATCATCTTTCACCTGGATTGTACTAGTCTACAAACTGCTTGCGCTTCTGGTGTCTATTCACACAGCAGTCACATTCAAAAGGCTCTCTGCCACTGCCTCTTTTGCTCACTACATTCCAGCCATACTGACCTCTGGACTTATCGTTCCCCGGCCTGGAACACTCTTCCTCTTAATTCTGTATGGCTTGCTCTCTGGCTGTACAACTCTCTGCTCAAATGTCTCTCCAGAGAGGTCTTCCCTGAACATCTAGTATAGCACTTTCCATCACAAATCCTTATGCTGCTTTTATTTTTCCTTAGTTCTTATTACTTGTCTGACATATTGTTTTCTATTCTGCTCCCACTAGAATTGTTCTGAGGAGGCAGCAACTTTTGCTCACTTCACTACTGTGCTTAGTGTTTCCTGAATTACTGAATGAACTAGACAAAATGTCACCTGAGTCCTCCTTAGATACCTCCGTACCACCTACTGCTAAAGTAGTCCCTCTATCATATCCTATTTATTTTCTCTTTTCCACAGTTCTTAGTGGTAATTATTTGTTACACATTTATTCTCTGTCCCTTGCCCCAACAGAATGTAAGCTCTTGTGGACAGGGCCCATCTCTTGTTAAAATGCCACACACACTGCAGTTGACAAGCACAGTGCCTTACCTAGAGCAGGCTGATCAACCAGGCACCCCGTTCCTGTCTATTGCAACCTCAACCAAGAGCTTCTGGATGTCCAGCACTGCCCTGTTTATCCCTGTTCTTTCTCTGCTCTGTGGAGTATCATGAACCCTGGGGGGGCGGGGGCAGGGGGCTGGACTGACCATCTCTAGGGTGTGTTCTAGCTCTCACCCTAAGATGTCTTCCTTCTCAAGCTCTCCACCTCCTCCACTTCCACCTCCCAAGAAGGTGGCCAAGAGCAGCTCTGCCTAGACTGCAAGGTGCTCCTAGAAACCCAGAGGCCAGGAACTACCCTGACTCTAGAGAACAGCCGTGATCCTGCTGAGCCCTCCAAGGTGCCAGCTGCAAAGCTCTTTAAAGGGAGTGTTCCTTGATTCTGGTTATAAGGGCCACAGAGAGGGACTGTAACGTCAGTCCATCTGATAGGTAAACCCATGTTATTTAGTTCCACTTAATCACTGCCCAGGCACTTGTAATATGGCAGAATTCAACCTGTTGGTTTCCACACAAAGCAATCTTACGAGTACTTCTAATTTCTCCTGATTGCACTATTCACTTCATAGTCAAGGGCATTGACCAAAGTACATTTCTAATTAGTGTCTTGTTTTCAAGTAATTTACTAGTTAGCCCAGTGCTGGGCATAGAATACTCCAAGGTTAATCCTACAAATGTTAGTCGACATCCCTGGTGTTCAGTGTATTTTGTTTATCCAATTCATTCCTTCAGGTCACCAGATCTGCTTCAGTTCAGCTAACACACGCTTGCTGGAAGACTGCTCTTTTCTTTTCTTACCATCGTGCTGTTAATACCTCTAAGCTTTGCATCTTAACACTGTTTTGAGGAGAGACTGCAAAAGGGAGGCAATGCCTCCCCTAACGAGAGAGCCATCGTAAACATGACAAATGGTATAAAGTTTCTTGGGACTGACAAGATTCTGGGTCTCTTCTGATTCTGTTACTTTGGGCAAGGCTCTATTTCCTCATGCGTAAATTTGGGAGAAAAACAATGACTTTGCCGGCGTCACTGAACTGTTATAAGAAGCGAAAGAGAAAGTGTGAAAAATGATTCTGTTAAACCAAAAGTACGCGTTATTTCTAGGCTCTGAGGCCCACACGGGCAGCGTAGCACAAAAGGCACGGGGAGGGGACCCGGGATGGTTTCGGCCACTGCCTCCTAGTGCATCTCGGGAAGGGGTCCCGTCTCTGTCGCGACGCCAGGCCCGCGCCACCAGCTCGGCCTCGGTGGACCTCTACCGCGGATCCAAGACGAACACTGCTGGCCCGCATCTGGCCAGAGAGCTGCCTGGGTTTACGGGGGCCTTCGCAAGGCTCCTGCACCACAGGGGTCTTTGTTCCTGTAGGCGGCCGCCGCCCCACCGCAAAACCTGGTCGCGGAGTGTCATCAGCATGTCCTCCTCAGAGATGTCCGGTTTTGGGGAGCGCTGGGTCGGGTGCCTTACAATAGAGGCAGCGAGGGGACCCTTAAGTTTAAAAACGGGGGAAAGGGAAGGAAATGCGTCGGAACCGCCTCCTCCCCTTGCACCGAGGAGGCGGGCGGCTGGCTGCCTCCCGCGCGGACTGCTCGCGCGGGCTCCGCAGGGCGCGTTGGCGGCGGCGGGGCGGGGCGTGGCGGGCGCGCTGGGAGCCTGCACGTGGTGGGACCGTTCTTCCCGCCCGGCCCGGCCCGGCCTGGGGAGAGGCCAAGCGCTCGTGGGGAGGGGTGAATGCCACGCCTAGCCCCGCTCCGGAGGGGTGTTTTTACCCTTGGGGGAGGAGGATGGGAGGGCACAGCGTGGTGTGAGCATTCCCCGCCTGGGACTCCAGAGTGGGAAGCGGCCAGGCAGGACAGCGGGGTGCTGAGTGACCCACCCAAAGGGAGGGTGAGCCGATCAGCTGAGCTGGGAGCGGAAAACCAGGATTGACCCGTACCTCGGCTGGCGGGCTGGAGCAACGTGAAAGATAGGGAGCTCCGAGCAAGGCAGCCCTGGGGTAGAGGACACAGCCGGCTGCCGGGAGCTCCCAGGGCCAGATGGGTGGCGTTCAGGGACACCCAGCGCCCTCCGCGCGCTGGGCTGTGTTTACATTCTGCAGCCGCTCCACGTTGTGCCGCCGTCCTCGCCTCCCATTGGCCAGCTCGCCGGCCGAGCTGCGCTCCTCCCGCAGGGGCGGACCCGCCAGGTCCCCGTGTCTCTTAGGAAAGAGCCTTGTTCCTTAAGGCCTTGGCGGGAGAGCCGGGATGCGCAACAGGATGGCCACTTCTTAGCCACTCTGTGCGTGCCCGAGCCACCTCCACATGGCCGTACGCCAGGGCTGAGCTGCGACCTGACACCCTCGGAATCTGAGGGGTGAGGGCGGGAGACGGCAGGGAAGTATTGGCGGGAGGTGCAGAAGGAGAGCCGCGGGGCGTCGGACGCGGAGGAGGAGCCTCTGAGAGACTCCCTCCCGCCGGCGGGCTCTGCGGGCAGGTGAAACCCAGCGCAGGTGACAGCAGACGGAGGGCCTGGGTGAGCGCGTCCTGCAGGCCCCGGGGTGCGGCGGCAGGGACCCACGCGGGCGTGGTGCGCGGACCTGTGGGGCGGGTGTGGGCGCGCGGGGGAGGGGAGTGCGCTGGCCAGAGGTGTCAGTCTGAGGCGCATGCGTGCGGGGCGGGTCTGGCCGGGCCTATATATTGGGTTGGCGCCGGCGCCAGCTGAGAGCGAGCGGTAGCGGGTCTGGAGGTGAGGAGTTGCTGTGCGTACGGCGGGATGTGGGAGGAAAGAAAGCGCCCTTGAGTTGATCCATCCCTGTGGCGGGAGCCTAGGGGAGAAAAAGTGGGAGGGATGGGAACTTGCGGCTGCGGGGTAGGGGTCCCCCGCGTTCCGTCCCTGTCAAGGACCCTAGGCAGGGGACCGGGAAAGCGGCTGGGAATGAGGGCTGCCCCTAAATTGGAGGTCAAGGAAAAGCCCCTAAGGGCTTTTTCCTCCCACCCCACCCCCCCATTTAGGGAGCTATCCCACGAGCGAGAGGATGGATGTCTGAGTCCCCTTCACGGCGAGAATATTTCCCGGAGCAGCAGTTTTCCTGTTTTTCACTGCTACCCATATCCGGAGCCAGGGTCCCGGTGTCCCCTCCAGACGATGGGCAGGGCCGGGTGGGGCTGGGAAAGACATGACACAAGTCTCAGTTTCCTCCGCCCCCTGCTTCCCCGCCACTGCCGCTCTCCAAATTGGCGCGGAACCGGCTTCTCCACAGCGTTTTGCCTCCACAACCTCTCCGCGGCTGATCCATGATGGGAGGGGGAGTTGGGGCGCTGCCCATGTCCCACTCGGGGTGTGCAGGGGATAGGATGGGGAATGCAGAGAAGACCCCTTTGAGGGGGATCTGCCTCCTTGCGCGTGCGGGGTGCTGTTGTGTGCTTTGTAAATATTTGAAGACAGTCGCGTCCCGGCTGTATAATAAGTTGAGGAAATGCAGGCCTGTGTCCAAATTGATACTATGAGATAACTAAAGGCAGCCTGGTAGAGTGGCTCAGGCCATCTCCTGAGGGGCTTAGTTGTAACCTCTAATCAGCGCTTAATTGGCGCTTGGAAAATATGGATGACAATGTATTTGATTCCGGTTTCCTTTCTCCCCCCTAGAGGTTTCATACACCTGAAAGAAGAGAATGTCAAGACGCAGGTAACATTATTTGTCTTGGAGATTTATTTCAAAGTTAGATGCTCCCTTTGAAACGCAGGACTTACTAATTAAACTTTCTTTTAAAAAATTCACCACAGTAGCCGTTTACAAGCTAAGCAACAGCCCCAGCCCAGTCAGACGGATTCCTCCCAAGGAGTTCATTTAATTCAGGCCAAGAAGAGAAAAACAACCCAGGTGAGTTAAGAGAAGAGAGGGATGAGAGGAAATTCCCTGCTGGGGCCTTAGTGTAACAGTAATCTTTTCTATTTTCCAGGAGGTCAAAGAAAGAAAAGACGACGAGGTCACCAAGAAACATCAGTATGAGATTAGGGTAATGCAGAACTGGACAGAGTTGGTTTGGGGGAAACAAATGCAGGATGAACAGGAATAGAATTGTGTTACTGCTTTGCAGTAGAAAGATTCCTCTGACACTTTTACTCTTGATGCCCCTAGAGGTCAGCAGGAAGGCGCTTATCTTTGGGTAGTGTGTATGTGCCAAACTCCTCCAACAGCTGCAGAGTAAGTTTGCCTTGGAGCAGCTGGTACTTTTTTGTAAATTCCTTCTTGGAGCTGCCTAGTGCACCAGGGCCCACCTAATCTGTCCAATGTACTGCTCTTTGTTCCCTCGGTGACGATAGTGGTTACTAATAGCTGCTCCTTGGAGCATAAGTATATGAGGTTACTGACAGACTGGCACTCAGCCCTTTGCTAACTATTTCTTCCTGTGCGCTGTACAGAAAACACTTTATAGAGACAGTAGTTCTTTTTGAAACTGGCACTGATTGGGAAAAGGGTCCTTCAATATTTAAGTAATTGACTCCACTTGCTTCCATTTTTAAGGTTTGCCTGCAAACAATCTAAAATATCAGGCTAGGCTTAACTGGGTGGCTTTTTATAAAACAAGGTGCATTTGCCACTATTGCTAAATACAGAAGAACTTCAATTTTACAATTCTGAAAGTGATCAGTATGACTACAGATGCATTGCTATTCCTCTCTTCCCCCAGTACCTAATTCCAGTATTGTATTTTGTCTAAAACATCCTATTCTTTATGAAAACTGATGTGAGCTATATAGCTTATTTATAAAATATAAATGTCAACTTAGGTTGTCAGCAATGTTTGCTAACAATAGTGTTTGGGGAAAATGATACTGTTTAGAAGTATTTAGTTTCCATTTAATGAAAGATCCAAGACAAAAGTTGGTTTCCTCTTACATAAAGAGACATACTTTTTTTTTAAATGACAGAATTGTTGGCCACCTGTATTATCTGGAGGGATCAGTCCTTGCATTATCATTGAAACACCCCACAAAGAAATAGGAACAAGTGACTTCTCCAGATTTACAAATTACAGATTTAAAAACCTTTTTATTGATCCTTCACCTTTGCCTGATTTAAGGTAAGAACATTTTCAGTAATTTAATGTTAAAGATTAAAATTGTACTTATTTCATAAGTGGCACTACTTGGAGTTATTTTTTTGCCTTCGTTATAAGAGAAAAACTTATAAAAATTGCTTTCTTTACTAATATTTAAGCATATATTGTCTAAGTAATGCTATTTGCAATGATACAGGAATTTAAAACATTGATCTTGTATTTTTGTTTGCTGAGTACTGCAGACCTTATCAGAAGATGGAAGCATTTTGACATGTATAGCATTTTCACTTGATCTGTCAGCCTTGTTTACTTCTTAATAAGGATGATACTTAATTTTTCTAGTTAATGAATATGGCTAAAAGGTATAACTTATACAAAACATCTAGTGTAATAATTTATATTTAGCTTTAATAACAAATTAATAGACTCAGACATTTAAACTCATTAATCCTCCCCCTTCCCAGTATTTTGTCCCGCCTTACCCTCACTGTAGGTGACTACTATTGAAGACTGCTTTGGAGATGATTAAGCTTTGCCTGTACTGGGATCATATGCTTTAAATATTCACTTACTTTGTGTTGCTCGTGAAAAAAACATGGTTATCTCAAACAGAAACCTTTATAAATAGGGACTAGAAAACACTTTTGAAATCTATCGATTTAGATTATTGTAGTCCAAGTTCTTGCTGTATAATTCCAGGCTTCTACTTTTTCATGCTAACGAAATGGTTTCTAAAAGTTAAGGTAGCAATTTTTTCCTAATTTAAGAACTTCTTCCAAGTTCTAATTGAAAGTTGGATTTCAGTGTCCTAAAGTTGAGTATTTTTCCTAAGTAAAACAGATAGCTTATGTATTATGTAGATCACATGAATTCTTCTTACCCTCTTTCCCTAGCTGGGGATGTTCAAAGGATGTTTGGCTAAACATGTTAAAGAAAGAAACTCGATATGTTCATGACAAACATTTTGAAGTTTTGCATTCTGACTTGGAACCACAGATGAGGTCAATACTTCTAGACTGGCTTTTAGAGGTATGTTCCAGCAATACAAATTTCCTGTCTTTGTATGATGAAAAATATTTAAGACGTAAATATGCTTTCAATGTGCCCTCCTGATATATTATCCATTGCCAGCAGGCATCTTTTTGAGGGATACGTACTGTAGTTGATGGTACCAAAATGGAAAATGACTGTCTATAAGAATGAAGTCATGAGGACACAGCTACCACATCCCATATGACCCAAACCCAATTCAGAATTCTTGATATCTGGGTATTGCTGTGTACCAGGCACTGTTTTAGATGCTAAGGATTTCAAGGTGAACAGATACACACTTGATGAAGTTTTGAATTCTGCTATGCAAAGTGAAGAACAAGGACTAGGCTTCATGGCCTTCAAGAAGTATCTAGAATTATTGAGGAAAGGATTACTCATGTTGATGGAAAACTGATTTTCCTCCAACCCACTAGATATTTGCTCTGTAGTTTCCCTGTCTCTAAAATAGGGATGATATATTCCAAGAGAGAATGACTAGGCTTTTTGGTGGAGTAACATGATATAGTAGATTGTAGAAGCCATTCAGAAGTTTTTAAGACTACCAAATGCCCTTTTGAGTCAGGTCATCTTAATTCCTTAATATGACTGGAAAGGAATATTATACTTTAATCATGTGGTGGTTGGTATTTGACTTTTTCTAAGTGTCTAATGATCAGGGAAGCAACTTAATTATGATGATTTTTAAATTTGATTTTTATTTTTGTTATTGATTTTTATCCAGTGGTTGTCTATAAAATTTATTCTTATTTTCCCTTAAAAATGATCTTATGCAACTGTATGGAATAAAATAAATCCAACAGTGTTAAATTCTTAGTATATTCTTTCGGTCTAGGAATGCAAAGATGGTTCAACATTTGAAAATCTTATTACCTTAATAGTTTAATGGAGAAAAATCATGAGGTCTCAATAGATGTGAAATATATTTTTTGAAATTCAATATCTGTATCTGATTTTAAAATATCTAGTAAACCAGAAACCATTATTTATTAGAAAAGCCTGTATGTCTGTCACACTGTTTCCTTATCTTCACAATGGGGTTAAATGGCCCCTGCTCATGGAGTTAATTGGGAATTAAAAACTTTCCCTATAATTGTGGAAATGACAATACAATTTATCATTGATAATAATAATATTGAAACGGGAATTCCCATTATAGTCAGAAACAAGGGATATGATCAAGATTTTGTCTATCAGCAGTGTTATTCAGTTTTCTATAATCTTAGCCAATACAGTAAAACATGAAAGATAAGGTTAAAACACTGAACACCATTGTAATTTTCTTTAATTAAAAGTCAACCTAAAACGAAGAGAATCTGTTGGAACTATCAGAAAAATATAAACTATGAAAACTTACCCATTTATCAGCAAAAAACAACTAGGAAATTGATAGAAAAAAGTTCTCATTTGTAGTCAGTAAAAGTGTAACTGTGATCTGGGAATAAATTCATTAAGTCCATGTGAAAACACTAAAGAATAAATGAGGACAGTAATAGATTTATTTATTCTATTAGTGCATATTATTTTTTTCCCTCAATCTTAGCTTTGGTATCCTAAAAAAGCAAAGTTGGACTTATAAAGTATTTTAAAGTCTAGTATGCTAAGAGATAACTTTCTAATTTGGAGATATTTATGAATTAATATTTAAATTTTTGGATTCTTCCCTAGGTATGTGAAGTATACACACTTCATAGGGAAACATTTTATCTTGCACAAGACTTTTTTGATAGATTTATGTTGACACAAAAGGATATAAATAAAAATATGCTTCAACTCATTGGAATTACCTCATTATTCATTGCTTCCAAACTTGAGGTAAGTTCTCAGTTTATCCAGAGACATTTCCTTCACTTTTTAAAAATCAGACATTAATTCCAGATACTACTACTACTTTGGTAATAACCTCTGAGGAAAGTAAGTGGTTCCCCCCACCCCCAGCATTTTCTGAACAGTATGATTTGGATGCAAGGACATATATTATAGTTCTTTTTTAGTATCTAAGCCTGTTATTAATCTCTGGTTTATATTCTAGAGTTAGTATCTAGGTGAAATGTTCCATGGCTCATTCTGATGCTGTCTCTATATAAATAATTATGGCAATTGGATTCAATAGAATGGTCTTCAAAAACTTAGCAAATAGAATGAATGTTTTATTAGGTTAGAATAAAGTGTGTGTCCAGCCTAATTATTTGTGTCTGCTGGTAGTGCACGAATAGCAGGCAACTCCTTTCCTGCCTGAGATTTCCATTCACGCAATCTACTTTTCTTAAACAATGCATTATAAATACTATTAGTACCTTCACTGGAAAATTTTGAAGTCTGTATGCTTTGTGAGTCATGCATTAATTTTCTTAAGTGTATTTTTTTCTTCCAAATTTGTCTTTTGAGCTTTAAGGGCTATCCCTAAATTCTTCCACATTTGGAGAATACAGTTGTATTCAGTCTGTCCTTAGCTCAAATCATGTTTGATACCTTTCTAGACTGAAACCTTGATCTTTAGCTTGTTCTTATCTGTGGCAGGCATCTCATCTGCTCCTTTGATCATTACAGTCGTTCTCTGGACTCTTAAAGCAGACCTGTCATCAGCCACTGCACAAAGTATTTTTTGGTTAACCATACTTTTGTATTAGGGTAAAGGAAATGTTTTCAGTTTCTAGAACTTATTTGTTGAGTGTCTTGTTTTTGTCTGATCAATATATGAGGCAATCTTAAAACAAGTTTGGCTTTTTGTGTTTTAACTGGTTAAAATACTCATTATTAAAATTCAAGATCAAGTCTATGACAATAAGTCTCAATCAGTCTAGTTGGCTAATTTAGACCTAAATATAAAAATATCTTTAAATAGCTTTGGCTACCGTAGAATTATTTTACTAAGATTTATAATCACTTGTGAAGCTGTCCTTAAAAATGAAGCCTGTATATGGTTTGTATATAATTCTTTTGTTTTCACCTCAACCTCAGCTGTGCTCAATATTAATTTTAAAAATCCGTTTTTAAAGGAAATCTATGCTCCTAAGCTCCAAGAGTTTGCTTATGTCACTGATGGTGCTTGCAGTGAAGAGGATATCTTAAGGATGGAACTCATTATATTAAAGGTAAGAATGATATCAATAATATCATCTAGTTGCAATTCAATTACTTAGTAATTATTTCTGTGCCTCAAGGACAATATAAGTAAAACTGAGGTTTTAATATAAGATCTAGTTCTAAGGAGCTAATGCAAAATATTTACAGTGGAATGGATAGGAGAGGAATTTACTTAACCTGTAAACTCTTTTTCTGTATCAAGTTTCCTATATTGAGAATATACCACTTTCTTAATTTAAAAGTGACAACTTTTTAAGGACAACACTTTAAGATACCAATAACCAATAACCATTATGATTTCCAATAATGGTTGTCAAAGCTTATTATCTCCTTCCAGCAATTAGAGAATAAGAATTATTTAACTGCTTTTTTTTTTTCTTTTTCTTTATGCCCAGAGAAAGGGCTATTAATGGAAGGGTATAAGAGAAGCATAAAGGTGTTTGATTGGGCCTTCAATTAAAGAGTAAATGTAAGCTACTAGAAAGTATTTGGATATCAGGGGTTTATAAATAGGCCATACAAGGAAACCCAATCAATATGACTTTAATTTAAAAATTATCTGAACTATACATTATAATGTAAATTACAAACTTATATATATCATGTTATATTTACAAACTAAACATTCAGATAGCTGTTAGAATGGTATCTTGTTGGCATGTTGATATTGTTCTAATAAACTTATCCAGATTCAGGCTTGAAGTAGAGTATAAGGAGTATGTAAAGGGAAGATGGGATTCTCTGGGGAATTCTAAAGGTATTAAGACTCTCTGTTTTCTCCTAATTATTGTAGACTTATAAATGGTAAAGTCCCAAGGCTTCATGCAGGGAAAGATATAAATTAGGATTTGTCATTTGTTTTTAACTTTTACATTTTGACGAGAAGTCACTGGAGTACACAGAAAGAAAAAGTCTAGATTTAGTTCTTGGAAGATGTGAATGGAATTATCTGTGGAGTCACTGAATACAATTAAAAGGGCAGTTTCAATAAAGTAGAGAACAGATTTGGAAGATCAGGGGCTGCAAGAAATGAGAAAAGTAGGAATAACAGGCTCAATGAACTTTGTAAAAAAAGACAACTAGAGGATAATAAAAGGGTCAATTTCAAAATAGACTAAAACAAGCAGCTCTAGATTGTGAGGTATCTATAAATATTTTTAGTAAAAATAAAAGGGGCCAGAATAACTCTTAGGAAGAAATAAGCCTAAAAGCAGAAAGTTTTAAAAGTAACTAGTTAAGAAAGTAGTTATATAGTGTATATATGTACCTACATTTATCAACAGGCATTTTAATTTCATTAACAGGCTTTAAAATGGGAACTTTGTCCTGTAACAATCATCTCCTGGCTAAATCTCTTCCTCCAAGTTGATGCTCTTAAAGATGCTCCTAAAGTTCTTCTACCTCAGTATTCTCAGGAAAAGTTCATCCAGATAGCTCAGGTACTGAGAGTTATTGAATGTATGCTAATAGTATTGTTAATTATGGGTTTTGTTTAGTGTACATATAGTCTTAAATAGGCTATACAAAAAAATATTGTCAGAATTCCCAGCATCCCAGGTTATCATAAGCACCCGTATGTACCCTTTTGATAGAGGGCAAACCTTTGATAAACTGATAAACAATGTAGGAGGTTTCTGGGTATAATAATTTCACTTCCAACTCTTCTACTCATTTTTCCTCCTTCTGGACCAGTGGAGGCAAACATAATTTAGATTTTATTCTACCGGACAGCTATCAGCTCAGGCTTCTGAAATCTAGCCTTTTTACACCATTCCAGTGCTCCTTGTTCAGCTGTTATTGCCTGGATTGTACTGCCTCTTCACTAATCTCACCATTTAGAAACATGTTCCCTTGTATATCTGCTTCACCATAGTCTGATGGTTCTTAAAATGTAACTTTCCTGATTTAAAATCTTACGGTAATTTCAATAATTAGTCACAACTCTAACTCAAATTTCTGACTTCTTAAAGACCCTTTATGATGTAACCTAGGCCATGCCTCTGCACCTACCCTCTTTTTAAAAAAATAAAAGTATTCCTTGCTTACTGCATTTATACAATAGGTATTCTGAACTACTTGAGTTCCAAGGGAAAGTAATACTTTACTTATCTTTGCAAATGCTGTTTCCTACACTTAGGACGTTCTCTACTTCCCAATCTTCTTGGCTACCTTGTCTTTAAGATTTATTTAAGCAGCAGCAGTCTTCCCCACTCCGGATTAGGTGCCCTTCCTATTCACACATCGCAGTGTATCCTGTCTGTTCACCTTTTGACCTTAATCCCAAGACTCATTTCCTTCAGGGTGGTGGTCGGATCCCTTTAGTTTTAGCAATTCTTGGCATGTGGTCCACATCATAAACACCTTAAAATGTTAGTTGACTGATATTTAGTAGTAGTACTAACTTCAAAATTAGTACTTATCCTTCTCCTAAATACTTGTACTTTTGCTTTCCCCTTTGATAGCTTTTAGATCTGTGTATTCTAGCTGTCGATTCATTAGAGTTCCAGTACAGAATACTGGCTGCTGCTGCCTTGTGCCATTTTACCTCTGTTGAAGTTGTTAAGAAAGCCTCAGGTAAGACATTACTTTACCTCTTACCTGTTCACAACTTTTAAAGAAACTTAATTTATGAACTTTAGCATCCTGCTAAACAGAAATGTAAAATGTTAATGGAAAAAATTTGGCAGTTTAGTAATTACCTCTTCCTGTTAGAAGAACTTTCTAATCTTCAGTGTACATCCACAAACAAAAATAAGGTCAAATGGAATTTAAATCCATTTGAAGTTAGTCAGCATGATTATAGCTCTGCTTAAGAGTTCTTTGGGTTTTGACAATTTAAATTTCATATGTAAAAGCTTCTGGTTAAGAAGCTCTAAATATTTTTTCCCCCTCAAAATAGTCATATTATGAATATAATGAGAGAGATCATCTGTTTTGACTTGCTAAACTTGTTAACTGTTTTTTTTCAATGAGTTTTAAAATAACTACTTTAGATTTGGAAGTAGGAAAAAATACATTAGGCATGTTAGTTTCTGATGTAACCTTCACATTTTGCTAACTTTTCTATCTAGGTTTGGAATGGGACAACATTTCTGAATGTGTAGACTGGATGGTGCCCTTTGCCAGTGTAGTAAAAAGTACTAGTCCAATGAAATTGAAGATTTTTAAGAAGATTTCTAAGGAAGACAGACACAACATCCAGACACATACAAATTATCTGGCTATGCTGGTATGTTTCTTGTTGGGATTGTTGGTATTACTATCAAGTCACTGACACTGATAGGAAGGATGATACAAATACTTCAGGAGTTATGTAAGATGGTAAGGGGAAAGAAAGTTCTAATTGGAACAATAATTTTAAAATGCAGAGAAGTTAATAACTTTGAAGTTAGAGTAAGATTTGTAGTTTTTCAAGATCAATGCCAGTAGTCCAGTCCAGGTAAGAGTTTTAAAAACTAGTTTTAGCAATTCAAATTGTTGAGCTTCTGGACAATGACTAGTCAGATTGACAAAGACATAAAAGGGACCGTTATATTTGGCCTAAGTAGCCCTAAATTAGTACCTAAATGTCTGGTTTGCCTTTATTTTACCTTCTCAATGCTTTATTTTAACTGTTAATCTCTGCATGATTTCTTCACATGTATAGGATGAAGTAAATTATGTAAACACCTTCAGGAAGAGGGGACAGTTGTCACCAGTGTGCAATGGAGGCATTATGACACCACCAAAGAGCACTGAAAAACCACCAGGAAAACACTGAAGAAGTTAACTAAGCAAACAAGTTTGAACTGACTAAGTATTGGGTAGAATTTCAAAGAACTAAACTACTAAAACTTTAGTAGTTACGGGAAAATAGTGCTGTGACTATCCTAGCCAATTCAGAAATTTCACTGCCATTCTTTGATTTAAAAAATAACTTAAAATTGGCATGAAGGAAGAAATTTATTTCCTATGTTAGCTGTTTAAAGAAACAGCAGGATTTGTTTACAAAGATGAATTCACTCCCAAGCGATTTATGCCATAAAAAATTTTTGATCCAGTGTTACTATGTTTATCTTAAACCAGGAATTTTATCATTGAGGTTTTGGAGTAGATAAGTACTACCTTAAAGGGTACAATAAGTGATATAGTACTTTGAATCTAGTTTATAGATTCTCAAAATTCATATACTCTTGACTAGTGCAATTTGGTTCTTGAAGATAAAATTTAAACTTGTTTACAAAGGTTTAGTTTTGTAATAAGGTGACTAACTTATCTATAGCTGCTGTAGCAAGCTATTATAAAACTTGAATTTTTACAAAGGGTGAACTTTAATCTGTTTTTTAAATTAGTTTATTTGCTTTGCTATAACATTTTTAACCAGTAAGGCTTAGATGAATATGGTGTTTAAACTATGCTCCAAATAGAGGGTCTACCAAAGAAATTGTAAACAAGATAAATGCTGTGGCTCCTACTTGGGGCTTTGACATACAGGTTGCTTTCCAGTAACTTTTTTTGTACATCATAATTTGGGTGAAAAACTTAAGTACTCTTTCCAACTATTTATGTGAGAAAGTCACTTTATTACTCTAAGGTATCCCTAAGAATTTTTTTTTTAAATTTAGTGTGACTAAAACTTTATATTTTCAAAACTGTTAAGATCCTTTTTAAATCCTATATGAGTTACGGACAGTGTCAAAGTGATAAAGTTTAACACTTGACCTAAACTTCTATTTTTTTAAGGTGGAAAAGTATGAAATGTACACTGACTCCTAGAAATCTATTTATTAAAAAAAACTTGACATAAGAATTTGCTCTATAGACTAATTCTACATAAACATTTTAGTTTTTTTAAAAATGAAATTTCAGCCTCAAAAGTGATTTTAATTAGAAAACAAATTGTACTAGATTGCTAGTTCATTATTATTGGACATCTGAATCTCTTCCTTTGAAGAAATTATAAATTTAAGCTATTATGGTATGAAGTCTTCTGTACAGTTTTTTTTAAACTAATGTTTCAGTATTTTGCCTGAAAACACCACTAAATGTGTATATATGCATTGTATAAACTTAGCCTTTTAATACTGTTTTAGTCCATTGTTAAAAAATAAAAATTAAAAAAATTTAACTGCTTAAAAGTAAAGTTTTGCCATTGCTTGGAGAAACTTTTTTTTCCTTCTCTGTGCTGCCAGCTGTAACACTTCTTCTGGGTTGCTTGCATTTAGTTCTGTCTGGCCGATAGCTTTGATCTTCCAAAACAGAAAAGTGATATTAGAGGTCTGGTCAAAAACAGTCTTGCTAGTATACATTATACAAAACTACCTATATGCTAACAGTGACGGTTAATGATTAACTGAACCTCTAATTGTAAATGCTAAGAAGTATAGAAGAAATTAATACTGACTAGAACCAATCTTACGATCAATTGTTCAATTATAGTTTATGGAATTATTTTTATTAACATTAATTCATGTAATGAGATACATGTAATTTGGCATGACAGATTTTTACAGTTAAGGCTTCTACAAAATAGTTTGAAAAAAGTCAAAATTCATATTTCAGGGCTTCACATTTTAATGTATAAAAATAGCTGGTTGCTTAGCACTATCATTTAGTGACTCATTTCTTTCATGATTAGAAATATCTCAGCCTACTAAAAATCTATAGTAGTATTCTTCCATGGAGTGTTTCATATTTTATGACCTTAGAATTACCTTTAGGTTAAAAGGTAACTTACCTCCAGATTTAAAAAAAAAAACAAAAAAAAAACAAAAACTTTAACATTATTCAGAAATGATCAGTTAGGTTAGGGAGTAGGAAGAATTGCTAGATGCCATTTCAATAGGAAGGAATACATGTGGAAAAATATGGTAATGGGGTATAACTAAAGAGTTATTTCAAGTAAAATGTCCTGAAGATGCCTGGTTATAAAACTCCAAAGACAAGTTGGACTAGGAGTCAGATAGTTGAGTAATAATCAAAACTATGAGTGATTAAGATTATCTGGAAATAATGTAAGGCAATCAGAAAATAACCCAAGGACTTAGGAAAATCAAGTTTAAGGGGTAGACAGAGATACCCTCAAAGAAAAAAAGGCGAAACGGGAAAAAGAACTGAATGAAAATGTCAGGGAAGCCAAAAGAATAAAGAATTTCAAGAAGGAAGGAAGTGTAAATAATATAATAAGGATTAAAAACTATCCAATGGCTTTGGCATTTGGTGACCCAAGAGAAGAGTTAAGATTGGTGACAGCAGAAGTCAAATTGCACTTGGTTAAAGAGCTTTCAAAACACTAGGCAGGGAGAGGATGAGGGACGAGGCAGTCCAAAGGTTTTATTAAGGATAAAAAAGTTAAGCTACAGGAGAGGCTGACAATGGATAAAGGTCACCAAAGGGGTAGAATACAAAGTGTAAGAACTTGCCTTCATCAAGGAGTATAACCTTTTACTGACTAAAAGAATGTGTTAAAGATAAGTACAGTGGATTATTTTAAAAGCAGAAAATGACTTGAAATAGGAATGTGAGCTGACAAGGACACAATTCACAAGACTAACTTCCATGAGGACAGAAACTGATCAGTCTTTTTTCTGGTCTATTCCAAACACAAGCAAAGAAGTTACTGAAAATGGAATTGGGGGAAGGGGCTTAACAGGATGAAAGTCTCAAATAGTCCCTGAAAAGAATATAGACAACTACTGACTACTGGCAGGCAAAACAAAAGAGATGAAGGGCCAGCTACAGTTGGGGACCATAGTCTGGAGGTGGCACCAGTTTATATAGTTGTAGACCTTTTTCCAACAGGACTTGGTGCCTCAGGGAAACAAAAACAGATTTTTTAACTGATTCAGGGTTGGAACTTTTCCAGGTGAAGTGAAGGATAGCATACTGAAAATATTGATCAAACAGTAGTTTTGACAGTCAACCACAGACAGCTGGGGTTCCCAAATGTGGTCTGCCATCATTTAGGAACTTAAACATTAGATTCCATGGCCTCATCTCAAACTGAATCAACATCTCTGAGGTGCAGACTGTTATTTGCTGTACTCTTGGTGAGTAGGGAAGGAAGGAAAGCTGGGAAGAGGCTGAGAAACTAGGAAAAAATTGGTCATGAACTTTAACATCAGTGATCACAATGAACATGGAAGCCAGGAAGTAAGACAGGGTTAGATTATTGGCAGAGATCTAATGTAGAACAGTTCTGACAGTAAGATATGACTATTGAGTGTTGGTGGCTGATGGAGAGTAAAGGTGACAATGGACTTGTAAAGTTGGAGTGTTGGCCACATACCTTTTGATGCGTGTAGAGAATAACCAAGAGGTTGGTTACGTAAGGGAGTAAGGAGGTAGGTATAAGCTTCAAAAAAGAAAAAAGACTTTAAAAATGATACAAGTAGAGATGGTTTGGAAATAGCAATGAAGAACTGGGAAAATTTCAATATTGCCTTTTGTATTTGTACGTCTTTTGTTTTTTTAATTTTTCAATTAGAGTTGACATTCAATACTATATTAGTTTCAGTTGTACAGCATAGTGGTTAGATATCTATATAACTTAGGAAGTGATCCCCCCGATTAGTACCCACCTGGCACTATACAGTTATTACAATATTATTGACCATATTTCCTATGCTGTACTTCGCAACCCCATGCCTATTTTGTAACTACTAATTTGTACTTCTTCATCTCTTCACCATTTTTACCCAGCCTCCCTTCCATCTGGCAATCACCAGTTTGTTCTCTGTATCTATGAGTCTGCTTTCGTTTTGTTTTTTCGTTTACTTTGTTCCTTAGATTCCATATAAAAGTGAAATCATACAGTATTACTATTTCTGTCTGACTTATTTCACTGAGCATGATACCCTGAAGGTCCATCCATGTTGCATATTGTTAAGATTTCCAATTTTTTTTTTCTGGCTGAGTAATATTGCATCGTACATATGTACCACCTCTTCTTTATCCAATCACCTACTGATGAGCACTCAGGTTGCTTCCATATCTTGGCTATTGTTAACAACACTGTACTGAACAGCGGGTTGCATTATCTTTTCAAATTAGTGTTTTTGTTTTCTTTGGATTACGCAGAGAGACAGTGCAATTTTATGACAGTCAAGAAAGATTGATTACTAAGAAGGTAACATTTGAGGACAGAACTGAAGGAAATTAAAGAATATTCCTGCAAGAGAAAATATCAAAAGCCTTTCAGTGGTGAATGGTCCTGGCATGTTCGAAGAACAGTAAGGGTATCAGTGTACCAGAATTTAGCAAGAAGGAGTCAAATGGGCAGCTAGAAGTCAAGTCACATGTGGCATAAGCCACTGTATGAACTTTGACATTGTGTGAAATGAGAAACCATTTAAAGGTTTGCAGCAGAGAGATGACACAATTTAACACTTTAACATGAAATAAACTAGATATAAAAGCTACATTATCAAAATAGGGTCTTTAAAAAAACAAAGACAACCAAATATTGTTAGTAACTAAGCACACAAAATCATTTTTGTTGGTCTAAATCTTAATGATTTAATATTAGGGAAATTAAGTACGTCACTGAAGAAAGGCATAAAATAACTTACCGCAATTTGTCTTTTATTTGTTTCTCCTCTTTTATGATGAAGATCTAAATAATCAGTTAAGAATAATAAATCTTGGAGACCACAGGAGAGAAAGAGCAATTCAGGAGATCATTTTATAAACTGTATAAATATCTACCCCAATGTATTGTACACTTGAAACTAATATTAAAATTAAATTTAAAAATAATAAATCTGATACTATTAAACACCATAATAGAATTTCAACTGGTTTTCAAGTTTGTTTTAGAAAATGCATAATATTAAACACTTTAGTTTACAGAAATGAACTGTTCTAATATCACACATGTTGATGAAAGGATACAAGTCAAGTATTCCAAAATGGTAACATCCCATATGTAGTCATAGTAGGAGTCCATAGCATCATGACTGAAAAATAGAATTCAGTTACTTCCTCCATCTTAAGCAGAAAAATTTCAACTGCATTTTACTTTAAAAATCATTCATACCTGTTTTGTTCCTGTAATGATTTAAAGGCTGTTTTGTAGTCGATTTCTCTGAGGAACTGACATAAAATTGCCACCTAAGTAAACAAATGATTTGAAAATGGTTTCATATAACTAGTGTTAACAATGACTCTCCTGGTTTGGGAGGGTAATTTTTAATAATTTTTTTATCAAGAATATGGCATTTAAGAGGCCTTGCAGATCACACTGAGTAGAGCAGTTTGTATTAATGGATTCCATCCAATTTTAATTTCAAAAACTTTTACACAAGTGTCAGCCTGCCCAATATTTTTCAACACTGGTGAACTAAATCATAAATTTTTAAAGTTCTGTTTGACTGAGAAGCTGGCAAAAAGCCAGTTCAGAAAACTGAAGGGAATGGAAAACTGTCAAAGTGTCATGACATTCAAAATATACAGAACATGTGGTTATTAAACCTTTCGCAGCGGGCAAATACAGAAAAGCAAATGTCAAAAATTTAGGCTGCCAGTCTGCTTAACATAGAAAACATTCATTCTAATCAGGTATGTAGATCATAAATGATACTAATTTAAAAATACTTTAAACATTTTTATATAATTCATATACCATAAAATTCACTTAAGTCCATAATTTAGTAATTTTTAGTATATTCACAAAGTTGTATAACCATCACCACTATCAAACTCCAAAATATTTTATGTCCTCCCACAACCTCTCCCCCGCATACCCCACAAAATTCTGTGCCTGTAGACAGTTGCTCTTCATTCCTCCTCCTGGTCTCTAGCAACCACTAATTTACATGCTGACTCTACAGATTTGTCTATGCTGGACATATGAGTCAATCATACAGTAGCCTTTTGTATCTCGCTTTTTCCACTCAACATAATACTTGCAAGATTTATCCCTGTTGCAGCATGTATCACTACTTCATTTCTTTTGATGGCTGAATAATCTTCCTTTATGTGGATATACCATCATTTGTTTTATCCATTCATCTGCTGATGAAGATCTGGGTTGTTTCTACTTTTTGGCTGTTATGAATAATGCTACTATGAACACTCACATACAAATTTTTCTGTGAATATGTTTTCTATTTTCTTGTTTATACACCTAGAAGTGGAACTGCTGGGTTGTAGGGTAATTTTATTTTTAACTTTTTAAGGAAAGACCAAACTGTTTTCCAAAAAAGATGCCCCATTTTACATTCCTTCCTGCATCATATGAGGTTTTCAATTTATCCACATATTCACCAATACTTACTTGTTACTATCTTTGAATTGCAGCCAACCTAGTGTGAAGTGGTATCTCACTGTAGTGTTTACACTTCCCTAATAACTAATGTACACATACCTACTCTTATAGACAAGAAAACATACTTGAGAAAGCTTCTTTTCCATTTAGAAGGTTCAAATACCAATGTTTTCTAATTCACACTTTCATTTAAAAATTCTATAAACTACTAAAAAAAAAAAGCCAAATTCTTAAATACCATACATTTAAGCAATTATAAGGAAAATAAAGCTACCTCCTACTCTAATGCTTTATATTTATTATAAACTCTTACATGAAAATAAACCAAAATCATAGTATGATACTAACCTGTGTGTGGCAATTCAGCAAAGAACAGCACTTTATCATTCTTTTTATTACCTACAAAAATAATTCTTATCATTTAAAAAAACAACATCAATTATAACAAATGTACACTCTGACATGGGATGTCAATAGTGGGGGAGGTTGTACATGTTGGAGGGGTTTGCATTTTTCCAAAACTCCTCCCAAACACAGCAGAATATGTATTTGTTTTAAATATACATTTGTTCTGGTGCATTGGGGGTATATGAGAACTTTGTATTTTTGTTCAGTTTTGCTGTGGATCTAAAACCATTCTAAAAAATAGTATTAATTTTAAAAAGTTCCTAAAAATTTTAAAATTTTATTTCAAAAACTACTTACTCTAAGTACTAAAAAATGCCATTTATTTTAAATTATGATACTGGTGTACTAAACCAGATGAAAGAGCAATATATATTGACAGAAAATGAACAAAAATCAAGATTTAGGAGGTAGAATCAATATGTCTTCAAGGCTGACTAGATGTTCTTGGGAGGGTCAGTCAGAAAAAAATGGCAACATTCAAGATTTGGGTCTAGTCAATTCAAATGGTTAAACAAAGGTGTTTGTTATTTTGGTGTTTTTTTTTGTTTTGCTTTGTTTTGTTTTGTGAGGGGGTTGCTGGAGGGTGAGTCACCAGGAGGGAAGACTGGTAAAACAAGAGGCTGAAATCAGTTTTGGACAGGTTAAGTCTGAAGTGCTTTGGTAAATCAAAGCAGCAATGAACTATGGGCACTGGAAATATGGAGAGAAATCTGGTCTAAAGCATTCAATTTGAGAGTTACCACCACAAACATGGAAATAAATTCACCCAGAAATGACCCAGGAAGAACACTCAAAGGTAGACATGAAGAAAAAAAGCCAATAAAAACAACTTACCTGGTCTGTATAAACATCAGGGGGTACAGCCTTATTAAAGAAATCAGAACACACAGCTCCTGCTTGGAGGTAATAGTGAAGAGCTGCTGAATACTGATTTGTTGCTGAAATAGAAAACAGATAAAAAATTACTTATTATTAAACATATCAGTTGGAGATTCAAACCATAGACCTAGACCTAAAGATAATGCTTATCCAGGACAACACTGAAAAACTTGCTTTTATTTTTTTTAATGACTTTAACAAAGCAATATAATAGATTCTTTGCCTTCTAAAACACAAAAATTTAGCTTGAAATTCTTGTCAAACGTACTAGTATAGATTTAGTATTTGGAGGTATTTTTTCCCCAATGTCCATACTAGAAACATATCTTAATTTTCTGAGGTAGTTTATAATCAGTAATTCTATTCTAAATATAGATATTAAGATCTTAATAATACATTCTTTGAGGGTTTGGTGAAAATGAGCATTAAAATGAGCAACTATTTGCTTCAAAAATAATCTGGGAGACAGTGGGATAATGTAGGTGAGGGTAGAGATGAAATGAGACTGGCCATGAGTTAACTGCTAATAGAACCCGGTGGCAGATATATGTGAGTTCATCATACTATTCTCTCTATTCATATTTTGAAGCTTGTCTTTAAAAAAATCAACTTCTTAAAAACTAATAATAAAATGCTATCAGTCAGATACTTTATCTGATCTATATAGGGAAAAAAATATTATCAAGGTGGAAAAATTAATCACATAAAATGGGGAGATTATGTACCTCTAAGAATTTAAATAATTATCAAGAGTGCTTGGACAGATTTTAGAAACTTTACATAGCAATTTTGCAGGCTAAATTTTAAGCTCTTAAGAGTGTTTTACCAACTTACTAGATGAATATTCACTGTTAAAAAAATAAAAAAGGTAGTCAAGATAAAATTAAAAGCATCTAATGAAAGGCTCTACACAGAAAAATGCATACATATGAAAGTTTTACTCTCTTAATTTTATCTAGGAAAAGTTAGATTATGTCAAAAACAAGACTTAAGTTTAATGTTTTGTAATAAAATGTGTAATATATTTATTTTCAATTCTAAAAGTGCTATAAAAATAAAATACAAAGCAACCATACATTTTACTTACCAAAATAAATGTCTGCCTGAATAATTAACCAGGAATGGTTGTTTGGATTTATACTCAGGGCATACCGAACTAGCTCTTTTACTGTGATTGCCACAGCTTCAAAGTCCACTGACTGGAGGCTAAAGGAAAGACAATGAACATTAATCTCTATTTTAAGAGAACTTCAAATTCCCTACACACGTTTATTAACAACAAAAAAGACTTAACTAAAATTTAAGTGACCATAAGTATATGCAAAATATTATTAGAAAAAATATATAAAAACTTTCTAAACTAAGTCTGAGTTTCAATATTTCTAACAGGTTGAAAACAATCTGACTCTTGTTTCCTTTCGCCTCCCAAAAAAGCCAAAATAAGTTGACTAGACCACTCTAAAAAAAGTATCTTTAAATATTTTACAGAATAAAGCATACAAAAATGATGGGAAAAACCCCTATCTCCGCTTTTTACGCACAATTCACAGGTAACGAAATTAAAGAGGATCATAAAATTTCCTCAAATGATTTTTAAGTTCTGCTATCTAAAAGCCACAAAAAACAAGGGCTCAAACATTAATGATACTCCTTTGTGGCCTTAAATTCACCTTGTGGCTTCTTGGAAGAGTAAATGACTCTTCTGGATTAGATATTTTACTGGCCACCACAAGATTAGGGGCTAGATGCGGCAAGAGTACTCCAGTGCATTTAGCAGCAATAAGGGAATTGAAAAAAAAAGGGTAGGGAATGGGGCCAGCTGCTCTGAGCCTGGTTAAACCTGGAAGTCTTGAGATACAGATTTGGAAGACTGAACTGTAAGTATAAAAGCCAGGCTAGCATCTAAGTAACACAGCTGATAGGTCCTACTCCCTGGAATAGTAGGGCACAATGGTAAAGTAAAGAACACAGTCTCTGGATTCAGACACACATGAGGTTCAAGTCCTGGCTCTATGATTTACAACAGGGTTCTCAACCCCTGGACTGTGGACTAGTACCGCACAGCAGGAAGTGAGCGGCAGGCAAGCAGGCAAAGCTTCATCTGTATTTGCAGCTGTTCCCCAGTGCTAGCGTCACTGCCTCAGCTCTACCTCAGATCATTAGGCATTAGATTCCCATAGCAGCAGTGGTCCCTGGTGCCAAAAAGGTTGGGGACCACTGATTTACAAGGTCAACTTGGGCAAAACACTTCTGTTTCCACTGAGGAGCTGGATTTTACCAACATGTACTATTCTCAATATAGTGGGAAAGAAACTGTGGTATTATTAGCAAATACTCATTTAATTTTTTACTACTGCGTTAATCTGGTTTATGATTTTATAAAAACTTATAAAATGGTAACAAGTCTAAGAATTCAATCTACATATCAATTTAAAACTGTAATGCTTAACACATGTCATTCTCACACTATTCTTGGAGTCTTGCTTAAGAAAATGCTTTTTCTGGTCAAATGTTTAGTCACATTTTATTTTCTCTGGGTTAATTTACATTAATTTTATCATGAAGATAATAAATAGTAAAGCCTACTATGTGCCAGTCCTTATTCCAAACATTTAGCTTAGAAAACATATTAACTTATTAATCCTAACAATTCTGAGATAGGTACTATCCATACACCCACTTTAGAGATGAGAAAACTAGAACAGAAAGCAACCTACCAAGCTCATACAACTGGGAAGTGGAGTGGCCGTCATGACTCTAACCCTAAGAGTTTGGCTCAGAGCCTCTATGGTAAACCAGTTTTTGTTCATTTATAATAAACACACTTAGAAAATCAATCGTTTATAGTCTAAAATTAGGCCAAAGTAACACCAAAGAGGAAAAGGCAAAATGAACTCTGCCTGATTCTTGAATTGCTATCTAATAAACTAATTTTATATAAACATCTGCTGTTAGAAACCTGTGAAGCATGCTTCATGAAGCACGGTGCTCCCTTGGGAAACAATCTCAGTAAGTGAAAGCAAGAGTCACTCACCGGCTAATGACCCACCAATCCTCATATCAGATGGAAGCAAATTATTCTCATTCTATTGCCTACTCACCTAACCTCCTGAAATCTTTTCTTCAAATATGCCACTAAGAAAAATAAAATAAGGCCTAAGACCTGCCCTTCAGGCACAAAGTAAGAAGACTGGGGGGCAAGGAGGGAAGGAGAAGTAACTTTCATGAAGAAACAAATGGACATGAACTCTCCTGAATGAGAAGTATCAATGCTATGTTTAAGAAGATAAAAATGTAAAGATTTTTTCTTCCAGAAAAAGAACATTTTCTTCTTCCTTGAAAAAATTCCCCCATCATCTTGTGATTCTTATTGTGATAAAAGGGGGAAGGTATCTTAAAGTAATTAAAGAGCTTCTTAAGACAATTAAAAGGGGTTGGGTGCCTCTTATAATTGCAGTGTTAGAAGAGATCTACGAAGAGTTATAAAAAATCATTTTCAATGAGATATTTATAAGAGTAAGATGCTGGAAACCTGATAGAAAGTCATTCGTTAGCCTTGATTTTCTAATTCTATCCACTGACATAATCAGAACTACTTAGAGATCTTCTGCTCTACCTAAGGCTGATATACCTTAGCTCTTATTTAGAATTATGCTTTGTCCATAATTTTTAGGAAGATAATTACTGTAATAGAGAGAAAACACAAAGTTGGCTATAGAATCTTAACAGATTATAGCCTTTTAATCAAATTATTCAAGGTTGTCTACCTCGTTCACAATGGTTCTAAATACATAAGTTAATAAAATATAAACTATAATACTTCTTACTTGGGGATGGAGGATGGCCAAATAGAAATGTGTTCAGCTGTAATATCATTCACAATGTCTTCCTTTAAAAAAAAAAAAAAAGTATGATTTAAAAGAAAATTTCTTTCAAAGATTTTTTTTTAAAAAAGTTAAAATACTGACCCGAACATTGTGAAGTTTCACAAAGAGTGATAAAATAATAGTCAAAACCAATGGTTCCTATGAGAAAGAAAACACGGAATCTTTAAATATTATATTTTAATATTTCTTTAATCAACTTCAGGGATACCAAGTATTTCTTTCAAAAGATTCTCTTTTGAAATTTATGTCTAGTGCAGAACACACTAAGGATCCACTTCATTTTTAATCTCATGAAAGAATGCACAAAATTTACACAAAAATTATCATATTTAGGTCTGGCTTATAATGCTCAATCCCCACATAACTTGAAATTGAGTATAGAGATTCTATTTCCAACTAGTACTTCCAGCTTCCTCAAAAAAAAAAATTGACTCTTTATTCCTTAAAATAATACATGATGGAATCTGGGATATGTCCAGTAAATAAAACAAAAATTAACAAAAATCAAACAAAAATTGAAGCTAGGCTTCACACATCTAATTCTATTATGAAAATTTCTTTGCAATTAAAAATAAAAAACCTGTTTTATATAGTAAAATATGGTTAGGTAAACACAAAATAAACTCTTCTATTCAGACTACCCCATCCTCAAACACTAAAGCACATTAACAGATCACCCAAATAATCATGATTTAAGCACTCAATATTTTTTAGCTACATTCTACAAAAATCAGCAATAGTAATTAGATCAACTTTTAACAAAACATACCCGTAATTTTTTGATGAAAGAAAGTAGTTCACTCCTTAAAAAAAAAAAAAAAAGGTTTCGTATATACATTTAAGTGTCAGAAATTAAAAATAAAATCAAGAAATTATAGGTGAAGATTTATTTCTAACTCTCCAGTTCAGCATGCACAATATTCTACTGTCATACTAATTTCTTTCCTGTATTAATTACATGTGACATTTTCAGTACTATCCAACCACAGATATCATTAATTATATGATTAATAGACAGTCTTTTAACATAACATATAAACAGAAGGTATTGCCAAAGGAGGTCATGTCAGACAAGGCCATCAGAGATCAGCGCCAGAGAAAGTCTTACACTGTCCATCTTTGTAATATATAAGAATGGCAGGTGTTCTTGAAATAGTACAAATACTAGAAATAATAAATAATTCGAAAAATAAACCGATGGAAACATACCGATACATTATACCTAACGTAGATTCCCTCTGCTTTATTAAGCTAACTCTGCCATCATTTCCTCGTTTGTGTTGACTGGATACACTACAGATCTGAACAACAACTTCCCAAAGGTCTTTAGCAGTCCGCCTACTTTCTTTAGGGCCTGGAAGTTCTTTCATTGTAGTTGCTAAAAGCTGTCCAAGCTATAACATGAAAAAAAAAACAAGAAAACACACAAGAGATAACCTGTAATGTCATACGTGTTAGTTCTATTATTAAAGCACACTTAAAGTAAGATGGATAACTGCCCAAGTATACCAAGTACAGCTATTTTATGCTGTGCCTTCTATCCAACTGAGGAATTTAGAGCTCACTGTCTGCAGATCTAAATCTGAAAGGGAAGAGAATCCTCTAGTTTTAACATATCATAAACCTGTTTTTAAACAATTATAATCTAATGAGAACAAAAACAAGTGTAATCTAATGAGAACAAATTGAGACAATGCAAAGATGTAACTGGGGGGAAAAATCAAGTTGCCAAATATACACAGAATGATCCTGCTTAAAAAAGGGTTGGGAGGAGAGGGTATGTCATAGAATGTATACACCACAATGTTAACTGTGGTAAAAGCCCAGGGATGAGAATAAAATAGTGCTTAAATTGCTTTCTTACTCTCTCTCTCTTTCTCTCTCTCACACACACACACTCACACACACACTTTAATCATAAAAGGAAGATTTAAAGCAATTTTTCTCTAAGAAAAATGGCAGCAACTGGGGATAGGGCCACTATTGATGTGTGGAGATAGAATTAAGGATAGACAGATTATTCAAAGTGATTGATCTAAATTAAGGCAGTCTTAAAAACCAAAGATGTAGGGAGAATCTAGAAATAAAGAGTGGAAGGGCGAAAAGCAAAAGGCAGAAAAGACAGACCCAAAATGTAGAGAAAATATCATGCTTATACCAAGTTCGGCATTTCTTACAACAGAGGGCCCCTCTAGCCTATGTTTTTATTAAATAATAGACACCCCACTGAAATGAAGCTTCAGCAGTGGTACAGTTACTGAAAAACAATGAAACAACAGTATATGTCTATATTAACGTAGACTCTTTTAACAGACATAGTATCAACACTATTAAATTAGCAAAACATGAAATACAGGGATCTTGTTGAATTTTATTAATAAAGGCAGCTTATTTAACAGCTTATTTAGCAGCTTATATAATATTTAACATTACAGCTATCTTATATTTTGATATTTTTTTAAAATTTGTTTACAAAACTTTTAATGGTGAAAAATCTATGTTGGGTTGCTGTTTTCCTAATATTGTCCCAGATGTTTATTTTTTATTAAATTTATTGGGGTGACATTGGTGAATAAAATTACATAGCTTTCAAATGTACAACAACAAAAAAATAGTATGCATCATTACTTTTTTAGAGGGCAAAGTGGCAAGGATAAGTTTAAGTCCATCAGGAAGCTCCAGTTCCTTAATTGGACCTAGAAAATGTTAATAATAGGGTCCTTTGTTTAATGTGGCTTAAGATGGAGGCAGTATTGTTACAAAGGTAAAAACTGGTGCTTTTCCCAACAGTTTTTGTAATAAAACACTTCAAACAGAAAAACTGAAAGAATAGTTCAATAAATACCTGTATACTTTACTTATTGTGAATATTCTGTCATATTTGCTTTATAAATCTATTTACATATAGTTTTTAAATTATATTAAAGTTGGATACATGACATTTCACCCCTAAATACTTCAATATGCATATTCTAAGGATAAGGACAGTCTCCTACATAATACAACTCCATGATCACACTTAAGGAAATTTACAAGAATACAGGTGCTTCCTAAAGCTAGTGAAAATGATGTAAAAACCCTGGCTATGCTATGTGAATGGAAATCAAAAGTCCAAGGTCTAGTAGACTGTTTCACCTTGCATGGCCTCTGAACACAGTCTCTTCTCTGACGAGAATCACTATCTGTGCAGCTATTAACTGCAGTACAATGCAGGGTTATTGTAGCTCGTCTCAAATTCATTTTCTGTTGTGAGGGATCACATGCTTAGTTGAAGGTCATTACATTATGTAAATTTACTTAAAAGTGAGAATTATCAGAGGTCTTAGGCCTGAAGTCAAATGAATTCCACAAACATTCCTGAGTATTTTCTATGTGCTGAGTTATCACACAAAATGCTGAGAATGTAAAAATTAACTGTTTTCAAGAAGCTCACTGTTTTACAGGGCAGATAGGTGAACAAATAATTTATTATACAGTATGAGCACAAAAAAATATGTCCACAGTAACAGGACCATTACAAAGGTAATAAGATGAAAAAAGTGATTCATTCATTTGCAGAGAAGGGAATATGAAAAAGCTTCAAAGAAACCACACAAACCGACAAAAGTGGAAAGGGCATCCAGCTAAGAGAAAAAATAGCATGTGCCTGAGTGTTGCAGCATGAGAAAGCATGGTGTGTATAGAGACTTGTGATACTCTGGTAGTGCCAACACAGAGCTGGAATGACAAGGAGCAGGAGAGAGGAAAATGTGGAAGGAGAAGTTCCTGTATTTTAAAAGGCCATATAGGCCATATTAAAAACTCTGATCTTTAAACATACTATTATTTCTATTACCACCAACCCTTCTTCCTCCTACTAGCTTGTCTTTTTTAATCCAGGTGCCCATAAATTCTGTGTACTTTTAAATACACTACATTGCTTCCCATCCCAATTCAAGGAGGAGACTGAATAGTTTTGTATTATTTCAGAAGGTCATATTTTAGACACAGGTCTAAGATTTTTCCTTTCTTTTTGGTGATTATGTAATTAATAGATATTCAAATAAATAAAAAATATGTAACAATGGAAAATAAAACTGATTAAAATCAGCTAATATTCCATTATCCAGAGATAATAACTATTAATGTCCTTTCAGACTTTCCCCTACACACCAAATTCAAAGTGTATTAATGGCTCCAAATTGTATTTTCAAACACAATCCCTTACTAGAGACGTTATTCTCTGATTTCTTTTTCCTTGATATTAACAAGGGAGCAAAGTGCCAACTATGGAAGGCAACACACAAAATCCTAACCCTGATGAAACAACGAGCTGCCTCAGGGACTCTTCAGCAAGGTCACTACATATCCTTCCTTCCTCCTTTTGGGCCAGATGAAGGCAGACTTCAGGAAGCAGTGAGATAACCTAGCCTAAGGTTAGGCAACCTAAAACACAATATCCTGAGCCTTTCCACATTGCAGGCCCTCAAACATGCACCTATTTCTCCTAACACACAGCTGAACATAATTCACTGCTAAGAGAAGCAAAGAGAGAAGCTGTACTGCCTTAACTGAGCAACAACCTTCAGTTCTAAATGGAAATTATGCTCTTGGAACAAAATGGTTCTTTCATCTGAGGGTTTATTAAAAGACTAAGTTAAAAAGACACTGTTGGGGGAAAAACAAACAAGTACCGTAGATATTAGGAACTCATATCTCAGAAAGTTCACTAGAAAAACAGATATAATCCAATGTCTGAAATTCCAAAGAGAAGGATGATTTAAGTATGATGAAAACTTTTGTGAACTGTAAAAAAATAAAAACATAAATAAAAGAGGGAAAAACAAAAGAAATCAATACATCTTCAAAGGATTTAAATAAAATGTGCTCAGTTTTTAAAAGGACATATATGAAATAAGGAGAAAGAAACAAATAACCAAAGACAAATATAAAAAAAAAATGGTAGTCTTTTAAGAATTCCTAGATAATCATTCAATTAAGGGACTATGTACTAAAGATGAGATAAAAGCAGATAAAGAATAACAAAAGGTAATACAAACAATAAAAAAGAATAAGGGAATTCGAAGGACCAACTGTACACAAAAAATGTTACATCATTAAATGTTTTGTTTTTTTAACTACAAGACCAAAGAGAAAGCCCACTGCCTTATTTAAGATATATATCATATTAACATATAAAAGATGTAATCCTAAGGAAAACCTCCAGTCTCTATTTTTGATGTTTTCTTTACACAGAAGCATTTTCAGTTGCATAGGAAAGATATAATAGAAAAGAGAATAAATTTAACATCAATTCACCAAACTTTTTCATGTGGGTAAAATTACTGATAACACACATGTACACTAATAAGAATCAGGCACATCAAACTTAGGGAGTTAAACAGGCTCTAAAGGGTAAGGGGCTCAAATGGAAAATGGGCAGAAGTGCATCTCTGATGGCTCCCCTGGTTCACAACAGGTACACCTGTGTATTCCAGAGCTTAAAACTAAAGTCTGATTTTATCATTTAAAGCAAGAAAAGCTGACTCCTCTCTCACTAGTTTAGGATTAAACAAAAATTTTATCTGTTAACTAAACAATTTTGCTTGCATTCTCATGAACTACAGGGTATTAGAAAAAATATTAGGGCAAATTCAAGTGCCTGAATTATCAAAAACTATACTTTTAACTACAAACCAAGCATTTGTCCAATTTTATATTGAATCATAGAAATTGGATGTTAATTGTGGTACAGATCTAAAAAATAAGTCCTAACTTTTTAATTTAAACATGAACTACCTTTACATATGGGTTACTCTGAAGCAGAAATGCAGGAACTTGCAGTGTAAGGTATTCATTTTCCCTCCAGTTTAACATAAAAGCAACACACTCCTCAGCAATAACTTGACGAAGAGGAATATCTAAAAAACAAATAGTTGAAATTACCATCGTAACATTAAAATGAGAACAAAGCAAAATTTGCTCAGATTCAGTTAAACATATTACATAGTTAGATGAAAAATAGAAAAATACTAATGTTTTATACTTTTCTCTAGAAAGTTTAAGGTTTCCTAAATGTAGACTGCCATGGTCCCCACTATTAATTGACAAAAGTATTCACCTAAGAATACCTTAGATGCCCAATACTCTACTGTGAAAATTTATAATTCAAATGAGCAGGATATAAACACACAAATGAAGCAGTATGAAATGGTATGGTATAAATTTTTAATACATTTAGAGTACAGAAACAGCTAAACCATACACAGAATAAAACTGTAACAAATCTAAGTTATATATCATTTTAAATAATTTTTTTCCTGATTAAAATATAATAAATATTCCTGAAATGAGTTGTTCACTCTTTCAAAAAAATATTTACTGTACTGGAAACAATTTTAAATAAAAAAAAATAAGAAAAAAAATCAGAACATTTCCTTTGAAAAAATTATTAAATGTATCTTAATATTAAATATGCTTATACCTCAAAGTACGTAATCAGGTTTTAATGTACTGCAGAAAAAAGAAACCCCAATGAATTTAAAGCAGGAAGCGCTATTAAACATAAATAGCTATATTTTTCAGTCTAAGAACATTGTGACTTTGGCTATTTAATTTGTTTATATCTCACCTTATTCCCCAAAAACGGATTTGAGATGACAAAAAGCACAGGAACACAGCAAAATAAAATAAAAATACATTATTTTCATCCTCTTCTTAAAGAAGGAAAGAAGACAAGTGAAATTATTATCCCAAATGCATGCATGTCATTGAGTTCTACACAATTTGCCAAAGGAAAGCCACACAGCAATTGGCTCTAAGGTTTAAGTACCAGGCATTCCCTACCAGTTAGTTATACAGAAATGGTTCTCAAAGATGAATCAGAACCTAGAGAGTAGAGTACTGATACAGCCTGAAGGTCAATGACTTGGAGAGTAAACTTCTTTTTAAGCATCTGCAATACAATTACTCCTTATCAAGAAGTCTAGAGTCATATGCTGTAATAGGCAGCCAGTATAGGCTTACCATTCCATTTTATTGAACGCCAAGGAACATAACAAGGACACACGTCTCAAAAGAAAGCCATATTTTAATACAAAGGTATTAAAAGTTGGGGGAACTCTCCTCAAAAACATGGTTTTAAAATAGTTAACCTGTAGCTCTTATTTCTAGTATACCTAAAAGGTTATATCTGTTGTCAGTTAAGATCACTTCTTGTTCCTGAAAGAAAATACAGGTAACCTATGTAAAAGAACTTCCCTTTCTGTGTTCCATAGAGGGCATGCATCTAACTCATTCAGAACTGACTCACTATGACCAGGGAACAACTTTTTTCCTTAAAAAAGGAGGGAGGAGGTGGTGGCAGAAGACACCTTTTTATATCCCTTGTATGATTCAGCCCCATGGAGCAGCCATCCTATTAACTATGCCTCTCACAGATGGTAAAAACAAGTAAATGTTCTTTTAGATAGATTTTTCCCCCACAATTATTTTGAGTACTGAATTTCTGAAATGTAGCTTTGTGAAACAGTCTTACCGGGAAGCCTCATTTCCAGATATCCCCGCACTCTACTAATAAGATCAGAAGGAGGTCTCTCTCCTGATGGCCCTGTTCCAGCTTCATGTGTATGAATATCCAAAAGCAGCATCTCATTTAGCATGACCTGACGAAGTTTTGGCGAGAACTCTGTTACCAACTCCAAACAAGCAGCAAATAGCTGTTTAGCATGGGAAAAGTCCTATAAAAAGAAATAATAAACTGGGTCACCTTTCCTTTGGAGTCAAAAGGTATGTATCTTTATGAGCGCAGAGCAGAGAAGAAGGATTAATTTATATGGTTAACATTGGATATCTCGGGAAATGAGACTTAATTACCTTGTTCTTTATCATCTCTGCAATGTTGACTTATTCCGATACTTAATTCTCTTGAATTTTTTAAAAAAAGATCCAACAATCAATATAAAATACATACCACATTACTAAACAAGTTTTACATAAATTATAAAACAACAAAAATAAATTTTTATATATATGTTATAAAAGTATATAGTTCTATGATGGACACCCTTCTCCATCCACCTACATATTCAGAATTAGACTTTACATCTTTAATGAAGTTTCAATTCTAAAAATCTTTGCATGCAACACCATTAATTTACATAATTGGCTAATAAATCAAATCAACAACAATCCAAGCCCCTTCCTATAAATCTCCTTCTCATTTTTCCAAAAGAGTGATCTTCACTCATTTCTCTCCCCACAGGCCTCCTTCACTCCTACAATCTGGCTTCCACCCACCATCATGATGAAGATCAATAGCTCTCACTAAACAAATATCTTCTAACTGTCCAATCTACTGAACACATTTCAGGTACCTAGCTGAATTTGGGGACCGCGTCCTAGTGCTGTCCACTCCCTTTTATTGACATCCTCTATCCCCTTGGCTAGCATGACTCCACTTGAATCTGGTCCTTATACCCACCACACCACTCCTTCTTGGACCCAACATTGCTTCACCTAGGGCAGGGGTCCACAATTCCTGGGCCGCAGATGAGCCAGTCCATGGCCTATTAGGAACTGGGCCACACAGCAGAAGGTGAGCAGTGGGTGGGTGAGCAAGCTAAGCTTCATCTGTATTTGCAGCCACTCCCCAGCGTTAGCACTACCACCTCCAGCTCCACTTCAGGTTATCAGGCTTTAGATTCTCATAGCAGCACCAATCCCTGGTGCTCAAAAAGGTTGGGGACCGCTGCCCTAAGATCTGTCTATTCCCTAAGGAGATCTTTGGTGAATCTTAAATCTGTACCTCCAGCCCAAAGCACTTACTCCCCAAACTTCAAGATCATGTTTCCAATTAAAGGCCCAGATTAAACATTGTAAAAAAAACCCCCTCATTATTTGCCCTTCAAAGATATTTTTCTTTGCACATTGACTTGCTGGCACTCCCATCTGTTCTCTGACACCCAAAGAAGAAACCTGAGCATCATCCTTGATTCTTTTCTCCCTCTTGCTTCAAAACAGTTAGCAATTAATTCCAGATTTTATCCCATACAGATTTCTCTAATATGCTCTTTTCTATCCTTTCCAGCACTTGTGCTGTTTACTATCTGTGTGACCTTGGCCAATTTAATACCTACAAGTCTCTGATTTCTCACCTAGAAAGCTGAGATAATACTTTTCAGTTTTTTTTCAAAGAAAAATGTATATGAAAATTGCAGAACAGTCTGAGCTCAATAAATGTTTCTTATTTTAGGAGTGGAAGGAGAAGTTTCCAAAGATTCCTCCCTAATATAAACTTTCAATAACTTAAACAACTATCTAGGGCTTTGCAATATGGATGGTAGTCACAAACTACATGTGGCTATCATTGCAAATTCTGACCAGTCCAAAATGGTAGGTGCTGTAAAATAATCACTGGATTTTGAGTGAAAACTATGCACACACGTGAATAAAGTTTTTTTTTTTAAAAAAAGCAAAATATCTCAATTTTTATATTGAGTGTTTAAATGATATATTGGATTAAATGTATTATTAAAATCTATTTCACTTTTTTTGAACTTCCAAAAAAAATGTGGTTACTAAAAAACTATAAATTACAAAAGTAGTAGTTTGTATGATATTCCCTTTGGACAGTGTCAGTCTAGAAAAACCAACCACCTTAACAAAGCTCATAGGGTTCTTTATGGGCTGGGTCTTCCCTCCTATCTAGCCTCCTCACCTGCCCCACCTCCCATAACAAATTGACACTGTAACAGTAGCATACTGCTTCCAGTCTACTAATATACAATCCTACTTATCTTCCAGCTTTTCCTGATGGTATCATCCTCTTTACCTAGGTAACTTATTTAAGCCTCATTTAGCTCAGGATTTCTGCCTTCCAAATGCTATCTTAAACCTTCCTACAGAATTTACTGAACTATAAGTTGTGTAATTATACTATTTTATAGAATTCAATAGCTCTCTTATGTCTCAACTTTCCAAATAGATTACAAACTTGTTATGAATAATAAACTAAAAAAGTAATTTTAATGGTTTGTTTTGTTTTTATCGCTTGAAAAACAATCTTTGCTAAATGAATCCTAAAAGACACAAATAATAACTTTTCATGTTTTCTAGATATTTACAAAGGAACACAGCAGTATTCACACACCTAAGACCAGTCTGGTATAGTTATGAGGGTTAATAAAAAAGAACAAATCAAAACATCCTTTCAAATATTCTTTTAGGCCTAAGACTATAATTTTATGATCAGGAAAATATAACAGCTTCTGATTCTTGGCTTTCATGCTAAAATCGGTAAAGCATATTCTTAACCAGAAGTTGATGTACACTTTTACTCACCTTAACAGTACTGCAGTGTAAACCTTTGGCCATGAGAATGTAAACCAAATCTCTTGTTAAGTTGTCTTTAATACCCAGGATAACACCACCATACACAGAAGGTAGTTCCCACTAGAAGAAATAGAAATATATAAATGTACACACATAGAAAAAGCCAAATCTAGATGAGAATCTTTTAATAATCTTCAACAGCATTTAAAAAATCATTCAAAGATAATTTTTCAAAGAGAAAAAAAATAAGTCATAATGAAATGCTAATCGAAATGAACGTATTCACTATAATGAGCCAGTAATAAATGATTAAATGGTCTGGAACTTTCTGAAGGACAGTCTATAGAAAAAAAGAAAACAAAACCCTACGAGTAAATGTATTTACTTGTGATCTTCACAACAGTAAGTACTATGAAGGATGTACTGTTATCCTCTTTTACAGATGAGAAAACTGAGGCATGCACATGTTACAGAACTTGCCAAGATTATACAGCTAGTAAGTATAGAGCTAGGATTTAAACTTAGAACTCATTCTCTTAACTATTATGCTATAATTCCTCATCTATAAAAATGAACAGTAATAACAATGTCAATATTAAGGAATCCCACCTAATGTTTAGAGCAACTTTTCATTTCATTTACTTGCATTTTCAAATCCTATAAAATATACATGAATTTCTGACTGCATTTTTACTATATTCTCAGCAGACGAAGAGAATGCAGTTAGAAACACCGCCATATTATTTAATATCTCCTGTATCTGTGGGCTGTTTCCTTTGTATCTCTAGCTACATTCCATAGAAATAGTGTTTTAAAAGCCGTTTTCAGTTGCACTTTCCATGCAAGAAAGTTTTTAAATAGATAACTTCAGAAACAGGTAAATAGGTTAGCTGGGTGTTTTTAAATGAATATCTAAAGCCAAAAATGCCCCACATAAAAAAAGTTTTAATGAACTTTAGACCTTAAGAAGATATTAAAAAATGAAAACTCTATAAGCACATAGATAGTATTAGCTACAGACTGCAGAAATAATATACCTTATACATGTTTTATAACTATAGAGTGTACATAAATGCTATAAACTTATTTTTAGAGGTTAATGACTTAACAGTATCTTTTTTTGACATTTTTTTTATTTCTGTTAATGGCTATTCAAAGTGTAATTATTGTCACATGGAAGTCCTAAAACTGTTGACAAATAAAGGGTGATTATTATTCTCAAAACAGTGAGGCAACAACCTTTCTAATTAAATTATACCAGAATACAAGTATAATTTTCTTATCAGTTCTGGACAAAGAGTTTCTTACCTTATTAGACACCGTCCAGAATTGGCGCTCTGATGTCATGCCATGTAATTCAATTAAAATCTGTCGAATCCTCCAGGGATCCACTGACAATATCATCTGATGCTCCAATTGGCCAATGTTGACACTTGCTGAGGCTAATAAGAAAGGGATTTCTATTTCAATAATCATTTAATTCAAAGGTGCACATAATCCTATATATATATAAAAATAATTTTTTGGAAAAAATTGTGTGTTTATAAGTAGTATAAGTTAAAAACAACTTTAGAGAGCTAATTGATTAAAATAATGTAATTTATATATATTCTCATAGAGAAAACCTAACAATTTGTATTATGTCTGCATTTAATAAAGATGATGTAAATATAAACAAAGGTAAAAACCAGTAACTGGTTCATGGAAAAAACTAGTATGTGGAAACAATCAGCACACACGGTCTACGACTTTTGAACATAATATGTTAACAAAAGCATGTATAAAATATTAATTTTGAGTAATAAATATTAACATTTGTTTTTTGAAGGGAGGAGGAGGAAGTATTGCTTTCTCAAAGAAGCAAAAAATGATGATTAAAGTCCTTAATTACAACTCAGCTTAAGATAGTCTTCAATAATTCATTTCCAGCATTTTATGTGTTGATGTTATTCTTTTCCTTTACAACTGGATGGTCAACCAGTTTAAATCTAGTGAGGTTTAAAGCAGTTAAAATTTTGTTTTTCTGTTAAACCAACTAACTGCATTTTCTGTCTCACCTATATTGTTTTGAAGCTTATTTTTTTAATTAATGAATAGCACTATATATTCTACTTATATTTAAGAGCCAAAATGGAAGACAATCACCAAATACATATGGCAAAAATGGCAATACTGCCAAAGCTAAATATTTAGCCAGTAGATGGTATCACAGTGATACAGGCTGGAATGAATGGAAGCCTGTACGTTTTTTATTTTTGGTCTTAGCATGCTCTACCAGTCCCTTCCCTCTTCTTACTATTACCTTTCAAGAACTATTATCAACAGAATAACCTTGGTCTATTTCCCTAGTTAAAATTTTCTATGTATCTAAGCCTAATTTCTCCACCATTAACCATACATACAGCAGTCACAGCACTCAACTGCTTAGGCAGAAATGACTATGGAAGACAAGTAAATTTCTATTAGTTACCGACATAACTGTAAACTAAAACAATTAAGAGGATATCCTAGAATACGATGAGGGGCAAATATAATATAGGGGCAAAATATGCCAACATTTTAGCTAGTGGACTAGAGAGCTAACCTGGGATATCATAAAATGAAGTTACAGGTTTAATGCACAGATTTACTCTAGGGGATCGCTTCCTCATCTGATCAACAAGTAGCTTTCGTTCTTCATCTTTCAACAATGTAATGAAAAGCTCATGTGAAGAAATCATGAAAACATACTGCAGATCTTCCAACCCCAGACACACATTCCTAGATCAGTAAGAAATATTGTAAAACAAAAAAGTATATAATTTAGTTCGGAAAAAACAATGTTAATCAATTTTTATTAATAAATCATGTAATGAATCAACCATTTCATAAACCGCATAACATTATTTTGAAATAGATTTAAAAATTTCTCTTTGGTCCTTATTTAAAATTGTGATGTCAATACACAATATAAGAGTAACTGAGAATAATCCTAAATTTTGTGAGGCTGCATAAATCTCAACTTCATCTTAACTGGTTCTTAAATACCTGTTACTGCCTGTTTATAAGACATGTAGTTCAAATACAAAAAGTAATAAAAGATACTTTCTGCATAGGACTAACTTCAAAGTGAAGGGGAAAAAAAGAAAGACACTTACTTTAGAAAAGCAGCCATGTTTCCTTTCAAAGACTCGGAAAGTTTTTCTAAAGTTATTGATCTTGAACATACCTAGAAATTTGAGCATTTTTTATTTGAATAGGGGTACTTTAAAAAAATGTACATTAACAGTTTGAAAAGCTTAGATTTAAAAAGAACTGAATTTGCCTTTTTCAACCATACATCAATCACAGATTTGATTAATTTAAAAGATGAGACTAAAAACAAAATCTATTATGGGGAGTAGTGGAATCTGGTCACTTCAATAACTGCAGGTAGTTACATGTAGTAAGGAATAATCTATTTAGCATGGTACAGAGTTCTCACAGAACTTGGAGTATGTTACCAATTACACTAGGGATAAACTACTAAGAATCAGTAGCTACTCTCAGTAAAGTGAGTGATTCATCTTGTATAGCTGAAAAGAAGGGTCAATCATAGCTAAAGTACACAGAACCAATGGTTAAGTTAACTTAGGTTCAAAAAATAAACAATATTAGTTATCTACAAATAATTAGAATATTCTAAATATATTCATTAGATTAGGATTTTCTCCATATATTATTTACAAGAGACCAAAATAAAATATTAGTGTAAAAGTGCCTAAAGAAATTGTAAAATATCCTCTAATATCTTGATACAATAAATTAAGGAATAAATTAAGGAATGTTTATAGCAGTATTGCTCATAATAGCAAAAAAATCAGTGCAATATATCACATCTGAGCATCTTGGAGTATGTACAATATAGTTACTTTCTAATAATTTTGCTCCATTGCAAAATTAATTTTAAATTTATATTAAAATATTAAATTTGTGGTCATATATATTGTGGTAAGTGATATTTGAGTGTCCTTTTGTAACAGATTTATTCACATATAGATTTACAATCCTGAAGTCCAACAACTGAAGAATGAACACACAAAACAGACAATGACTAGTATGCCCATTTGATGGAATATTATTCGACCATTAAAAGGAATGAAGTACTGACATCAGTGAACATGGAAAACATTAAGTGAAAGAAGGCAGTTACAAAGAACAACATATTTTATAATTTCATTTATATAAAATGTCCAGAATAGGCAAATCTAGAGAGACAAAAGTCTATTAGTAGTTGCCTGGGGGTGAGGAAACTAAGGCAAAATCAGTGATGACTACTAATGAATAAAAAGTTTTATTCTGGGGGTAATGAAAATGTTCTAAAAATGTGGTGATGGTTGTACAACTCTATAAATATACTAAAAATTACTGAATTGTACACTTTAAATGGGTAAATAGTATGGTATATGAATTATATCTCTATGCAGCTACTGCTAAAAAGAAAAAAATAATAACAGTACTTTAAAAGTACTATGCACAGATAAATAGGTAACCCTATCAGTGTAATATATCACATCTGAGCATCTTGGTGTATGTACAATATAGTTACCATCTAATAATTTTGCTCCATTGCAAAATTAATTTTAAATTTTATTAAAATGTTAAATTTGTGGTCATACATAATATCTTATTATGGTAAGTGATATTTGAATGTCCTTTTGTAACAAATTTATTCATATATAGATTTGCACTGCACACCCATCATGGAACAACTTAGAGAATATGTATTAATTTCTGATTAGTAACAGATATGTTGCGTGAATTCACCTCAATTTTTAAAAAAGCTTCATTAAATCATGAAATAGGGGACATCTGTTATAAACATTAAAAAGGTAATTAAACACTTTAATATTAATAAACTTAAAATTTTAGGTAAAGTGGACAAATTCTTAGTAAATGACTTATTAAAACTAATCAAGAAAAAAGAGTAGCTCTATAATCACTGATAAAATTGACTCAATGGCAACAATCTTCCCACAAAAAAAATCTCGAGGCCCAAATACTTCACTGTTAAAGTCTACCTAACATAAAAAGAAGCAATGAGTCCATTTTTACATTAACTTTTCCAGGCAAGAAAAAGATATCCCGATTTATTTATGAGGCAAGCATGACCTTAATAGCAAATGCAAAGGCAGGATAAGAAAGAAAAAAATAGATGTCTTAATCTCACACATGAATGTAAAAAATCTAAATATTAGCAAACCAAATCCAGCAATATATTGTTTTTAAAAGATCATAAAATACACCTAAACCTTACAAAATGTTTTGGGTCAATTACATGTCTATTAATATTAAAAAGATCATGATTTGGTTGGTTTATTCCAGACAAGCAAATGTAGTTTAACAGTGTATATACTTTACCACATTAATAAATTAAAAGAGAAAATTAAGTTACAAGATTGCAACAGACATAGAGAAATCATTTAATAAAGCCTAAAAATCATGATTTTTTAAAAAAGAGCCCTTTAGTGAACCTTTAAGGATATGTGGAAACTTCCTTAATAAGGTAAGGAGTAGCTTCGGGGAAAACATATAATAAACATAATTCTAAATGGTACAAGCTTTTCCTCTGAAATTGAGAATGAGACCAGGAAGTGTACCAGAACCCTTTATACTGAACATTGTATTGGAAGTCACTGTCAACACAATAAGAACAAGTAAAAAAAAAATAAAAATGAAAAAATTAGAAAAGAAAAAAATGCAGTACCTACAGATGAAGACTTCATTTAGAAAAACAGGTGAACTTACAGATTAATAGAATTTTTAGGTTAGCAAAGTAGTTGGAAAAAAATCATTATACAAGTTGAACCGAACCTTTTTACCAATGCATAAACTATTTTCAAGTGCATGTTAAAAAAAAATTTCTATGGAAAAATTATAAAGCCCTGAAGTACATTAAATAATACCTAAATAAATCAAAAGCCATACCAGTTCATGGATTAGAACATTCAAAATTGTAAAGATATTAATTCTTCTCAAATTGGTTTTTAAATATATTATAACTCTAAACAAAAATCCATCAGGCTTATTTGTGGAACTTGACAATCTGAGTCTACTGTTTACAAGAAAATGCAAACGAAAAGCATACCAGCACAACTTCAAAAATCGTTTGTGCTTTAGATGTATCAAGACATACAGATACCAACATAAACTGACAAATAGAAAAGTGATACAGAATAGCACCCAGAAAACAGGCCCACACACATATGGACATCTGGCATTCAACAGAGGTGGCACTGGAGATTAAAAGATGGACTGTTCAGTAAATGGTAATAGAACAAATGGACACTATATGAGGGGAAAAATGACATCAGACCCCTTACTTCACATGACATAAAAATCAACTGTAATAAATTAAAGACTTAACTATAAAAGGAAGGGTAAGCTGTACACTTTTAGAAGATAATATATGACTATCTTCATGATCATGGAATAGGAAAAGCTTTCTTGAAGACATAGAAATCATGAATCTTTTCCTTTATGAAAAAAAACTGATTAAGTTTTATAATATTAAAATTAAGAGCCTTTAAAATGATAAAGTTAAAAGAGAACTCAAACTCTGAGAAGATACCTGCAAAATATAAAATTGGTAAAGAACAAAATATAGAAAGAATTCCTACCAAAAAAAAAAATTATGGGGTGGGAAGGGAGAAGACAATCCAACAGAAAAATGAGGCATATTAACTGGACCGACACCTCAAAAGACAATCTACATGAGCAAAAAATAAAAGCAGGTAATTCCTTAGTAATAAAGAAAATGGAAATAAAAAACTCAATGAGATATCATTACACAATGATCTTACAGGCAAATCTGACAATATTGGTAAAATATTGGTAAAAATGCTGACCAATGAGAATTCTCATGCATGGTGGCAAAAACAAACAAACAAACAAAAAAACAAAACACAACTGTGATGTTATAAATATTGCAAATACACATTCTCTATGTATATAACTAGACAAATAGTACATGTATGCACCAGAATATATATAAAAGTATGTTCTAAGCAACACAATAGTCAAAAACTATAACGACCACAAACATCCATCATCTTATGAATGGATAAATTGTGGCATGGTCATATAATAATACCTTACAGCAATGGGGAAAAAAAATCTGTATCTGCATATGACAACTGGAAAAAAAACTCTCACAAATATGTTTAATGAAAGAAAATGAGGAATACTTTTTTTTTTTTTAAATGCCTACAGCACCTGGTCTTCCTAGGTGGTCTCCCATCCAAGTACTAACCAGGCCTAACCCTGCTTAGCTTCTGAGATCAGACGAGATCGGGCACATTCAGGGTTGCATGGCTGTAGATGAAGAATACATTTTATATTTCATTTATATAAAGTTCAAATCAGGCAAATTTAAAAATATTCTTTAAGGGTATATACAAAAGTGACACAACTGTAAAGAACAGCTAGGGAATGATTGGCACCAAAGGCAGGACGGTGGTTTCCTCAAAGGAGACAGAGAGGGTTTGGTAAAGAGCATAGAAAGACTTTTACAGTGTTGGCAATGTTGCATTTTGGAACTAAATGGTATTACTTATGTTAAGTGGTATTACTTCTCTCAATGTCTATTACATTATAATTATTAAAAAGTAGCAAGATCCATTAGAAACAAAGATTCCAGATCTCACATGAGAGGCTAGAGGTATGATTTGGGAGCTTTTAATAAACAGGTGACTGATGTTTTGGATGAGAATATAAAATGATATGAGAAGCTGAGTGAGCCAAGGACAAAACTTTTATAAACAAAAATACTAAAGAGAGAGCAAAATAGAAGTCAATGAAGAACTAAAGAAAATCTAGTAATGGAGAACTAGAAAAGAGACAAGGTAAGAGAATGTTTTCTCTCAGTAATATCAACTATCTGCCAGAGAGGCAGGTCAGATGACAGAAAGAGGTCACTGGTAAGCTTAAAACAAAATTTTAAGTCAAAAGGGGAAAAAATATCTTACCTCAAGAAGAAAGTCTATTTTCTCTTTATTAGGTCTAAGAAATAGCTGGTTAAATTGAACACTAATTGTTCTACCTTCCAATATATCACGGACTGTGTTACAGGCACAGACTTTAAAACAGATTTCATCTAGAGCTTCATTTCTGTAGAATACAAAAGTAAATCCACTAATATTTTTCAAATACAAAAATATATATTAACTAAATTCACAAGAATGAGCCATTTATGCTTGTGAGTATAAGATTTTAGGATACTTAGGCACAACTAGTAAATACTCAAGTCAAGGGGGAAAAAAGCAGAAAAGAAAATTTTTGAATTTATCAAGGGACAATTTAGAGAGATTCCATAACAGAATCAAATTTTCCTATATGTAATATTTTTCCCCTAAGTGCTTTAAAACAGATTAGATGCACACTGAGTGGCTCCTCTGACTATGTTAATTTCCATGTACTAACAAAACTGAAACTGTTGTTATATACTTATAGGTAATTTGGAGGTGTGTTTTTGATAAACCTGAAATGGACTCTTGCACTTTTATTTAAAATTCAAAAAGTAATTCTTCAATTTGCTTACCCTTGTTGAGCTTTCTGAAAGAGTTCTCTTAGTACTGACTGTCGGAATTGGACAGGTAAACTGAAGGTTATGTTGTCTTCGATGAAAATCTTTATCACCTCCTAGAACAGACATAAAATTGTATCCATTTCAAAAATCATGGCAAAGGTTCTTGACTTTAAAATTGTCCTTTCCGTCAAAAAAATTAAAATAAATTTAAATATATATTTTTTAAAATCTGTAATAAAAAATATAAATTGGAGAAAAATCATAAAAATGTCTTTAAAAGAAAATCTTTAAAATTTTTAAATTAAAGATAAAAATAGCCTCTCCCCTTTTTGAATTAAAGATCATGGATCAATAATGAGAGATGAGAGAAGAATCAATTAGTGAGAGGCAGGGCAGCTACATTATTTGAGAGAAGTTTTAAAAACTGTTCTCATTCACTTTAAACACAGGATCATACAACAAACTTAAAAAATACTAAAATGAAGTGATGTGAGAAACATGGTTAAATGAGAGATATCCCCAGATCTTTCCCCCTGAAACAATAAGCTGAACATCTAAAACTCAATAAAAAAAGAAAACACCCAACCTGCACTCCAGCATGTCTTGAGCATGGAATCTGCACAAAAGAGCTACCACAGGTCAGAAACCTGGGTGTCAGGTGGAGGACTGAGAGAAACAATGAAAATGCCTCTCCCAGCTGGAGCTCCCTGTAGGAGGAGGGGGAGAAGAAAGGTGCGGGTTCCCTAACAGTCCTGCTTGAGAGAGCTGGGAGCTCCCCACAGTGTTGGTGTACAGGGATCAGGGCAGAAAGCAGAGAAAATCTACCATGACAACATTGCTTGCTTTCTTGTTCAGTCTTAATATTTGCAGTGGCTAATAAGGCTGGGCTACAAGGCTATAGTTTCAAATCAGACACAAAACTTTAGGGGCCATAAAACTAAAAGTTATCTACCTATAATTTTAGAAGTTAAAAGTTCTGCTTAGAGTTTCTTACAGAATTTCCTTAAAATGGGCAAGTTCTATACATTCAAGAAAGGATACCAATAATAAGGTATCAATATCTATAAAGTGTTTTGTCTTAGTGTTTACAAACTATAACTTTTCACTTGATTCTCACAGGAAGCTTATGAAATGGGGTAATTATTACCACTATTATATAGGCCACTCTGACAGACTTTTTCTAAACCACACAACTGGTAAATGATGGTGCCAGGATTCAAACTCAGTCCTGTTTGGCTTCCAAAACTTTTCAATTATACTACTAAGTCTTACCTGATAGTTGCCAGATCTCAAACAAATATGGACTTGACTATATGGAGTCAACTGTTGAGAGGTACTATCAGAAGAAGGTACAAGAACATCACATGCTTGACAATAGCCAGCTAATCGCTTCTCATCTATGGTACAATGAAGAGATAATGAACCTATCTGTAAAGTAAGAGATATATATTATTATCCATCAATGTAATAGAAATAGTAAGTCTAGCACCCACTTACTGCATTTAAACAGTACAAGAAAACGATAAAGCAAGCAGATGTCAGCAAACTATTGCTCACAGGCCAAATCCAGCCTGTGGCCAGTTTTTGTACGGCTACTGAGCTAAAAACCATTCTTAAAACTATAAAGGGGAAAAAAATTAACAAACAAATGAGAATTGACTACAAAAACTGTGTTAATGTTCATAAAGCCTAAAGTATCTACTATCTGGCCCTTTATGAAAAGTTTGGTGACTCCTGGTTTAGTTTTCAGGACAACTTACAAAAAGTAGACATTATTACCGCTCTAAATATGACAAATTAAGACATTAACAGGGTGAACACTGTTAAAAACAAGCTTAAAATATTTAAAAATACATATACTTTGCAGAAATTCACAGAAGAGCAAAAAAAACCCACCTTTGGTCTTCACTCAACTGGAGAAAAGATGATTTAAAAGACACATTAGAAAATTTTTAAAGGTTTAAATCAGTATACTTGAAATGCCACAAAATTAGAAATCTGATGAATTACTTGGGCAAAGTAAAATGGGGATGCCAAATGGGTCTCAAAGATTTAAAGTAAATTTCTAGCAAATTTAATCAATTTATTGGGTGAGAAAAGAAGAGGCTAAAGTGGGACTTTTTCTAGGCACCAGGCATATGAAAAACCTATTTACACAATTTAAAGGTCAGTCTGAACCATAAAAAGAAAAATGCAACTGATAAATACATGAAAAAATTTACCTTAAGAATTTAAAAAATGCAAAAATTTTAAAGATATTACATATCTATCAAATTAGCAATTTTTTTTTAAAAAAAAAACCTCACTGCTGATTAGAGTACCCAGAGAAAGGTACCTGAAAAGCAATTTGGTTTTATATAGTATAGCCTTTAAAAAATTAATAACCACTGGACATGGCAATTTTATTTGCAGAAATTTAACTACAAAGCATCTAAAGTGCAAACAAAAATTTATGCTTGGAGATATAAATATTGCAGCTTTATAATAAATAAAAACAGTAAACAACCTAAATGTCCACACATTAGGGAAATGAAGCAAATCACAGAATACATTTTAATGTTGATTCAAAGATAAAACAAGACACAAAATAGTTTATATAGAATGGGCTTAACTGTATAAAAACATATATATAGAAAGAATAAAAACTGGGAGAAAATAAGGAAAATAGCAAAAACAGTTATCTCCAGGCAGTACTAGTAGAGATTTTTAAAAAATGTTTTCAATGCTTTTCTGAACTTTACAAATTTATTACAATAAACACTACTGTTTATCAGAAAAATTAAGGCCAAAAAGTGTACAGATGTCGTAAAGGACTGCGAATTATGTGTCTCATGACTGTATTTACCTCTGCAATTAATTCTTTGGTTCTAAAAAATTTTTCTCTGGCATTTTCATAAACAGCTGAATTTGTAGAGCCTTGCTGGAAGTACACTGCACCCAAATCATAACACACCTAAAATGGTAATAAACACCAATTTACTTAGTAATTTTTCACATTCTTAAGAGTTGACAAAATCCAAAATTGTCTCAGCAAAACTACAGATACATATATAGGAAAAAAAAATATTTCAATAAGGAGTGAAACATTAATGATATTAGTCACAAGCAACAAAAAACAACTATGACTGAAGCAGAAATCAGATTTACTGATAAGATTTCAAGTGGCCTAAACTATTACTGATAAGTCCAAAGAATCAAGCTTAGAAAACAAAAGGGGTAAGGGAGGCAAGAAGTCAGGATGAGAGCCACAAACTGCTCTAATGAGATACCACTACAGCCATTCCAACACTAGAATTTGCAGCTCATATCACCTGCAGCCTCCAGCACTAGACACTGAAAGCAGCAGCTATATACACTCTTACTCATGCTGCCCCTGAAAACTAGATGTTACTATTACTGTTGCTGGTACTCACCATCACAATGAACTGTCTATCATCCCTACTTCACTGATTTACTAGCTCCTGAAGCAGTCTATACTAAACTTGTCTGTCACACCTATGTGTCATGCTTGCCCTTCAAACAGGATAAGGGTACAGAAAGCTAGTATTTGGAGTTTCCAGTTCTATTATAGGAAGGAGGCTTTACTTCCCACCAAGTCTCATAAGGTACAGAGTTCTAAAACAGAAGAGAAAAACAGATACTGAGGGAGGGGAGGGAGCAAACATCCATTCTAACAGGACTGGTCAGAATAAAACATTTAGAAATTTGAATTAATGACTATAAAATGACAGTACATTTCCAGTTATCTTTTCTTCTAATAAAATCTGTTTATTTTTTCCAAGAGCTTTCTTAAATTGATGTCTAGATTTACCGAATATGAAACTCAAAGACTCAGATTATCCAACTGGGCCATTTTATGAATAAGAATACTATGGCAAAGAAAGTGACATGTCTATTTAAAGCATATAACCAAGTATTAGCAGAGCCCAGGCTTGAACCCATAACACTAGGCCCCTAATATCCTTTCTCAAGTTTATTCTACACATGGCTGACAGATCAGTCTTTTTGATCTAACTTTCTTAAAAGCTTCAAATTATTCTAAGTCAGAGAAAGTTCAAATGCCTTGGCCTTATCTTCTCTCCAAACCTCTCCATTCTCCTCTACTTCAATCATATCAGTGTCAATTCCCCATTTATAACAGATCCTAGAAATAAGCTTCATTCCACACCCCTTACATCAAACCAATCTTAGCCAACAGATACTTATTCCTCCTCCAAATTCCTAAGCTGTATAGTTTGTATTATTCATTATGGAGCTAATTTTCACTAATGTGATTATAGCTATTACTCTGTGCTCTAATTATTACAGAGCTAGTCTCTACTGATATGTATTACAGCTATTATTTTATTATTCTGTGCTCAACTAATCAGAATTAATGCTTACCAGCCTCTAGAAGACTGCTTTGTACTATTTAGTTCACACTAAATGTTTGGCTGATTTTTATTCTAGAAAGCTTCCTCCTATCTAGGGTAAAGGGGCGCTAAAAAGAAAAAGAAAAAAGAAAGAAAAATATATATGGGAGATAGATTTATACACATACACACACACACACACACACACACACATGCATCCATATTACAGTCACATATAATTTCCCTTTTCAGAAAAGAACAGAGTGTAAGAGTTCAAAAAGATACTTTCAAGTATTACTATACTAGGTGACTAGTCATTATAATGAGTTTAAATTCTGTAGTTAAGAAGTGATCTATAGGTTAAAAATAATCTAATAATGAATCTGCCCTTAAGAACAGTAATGCTTTTGGTTTTACTGAAGAAAAATAATTTAATATTTTTGTAAATTTTAGTAAAGAATGCACTTTAAATATTAACATGGTAGAAAATGAATATTACTATTAAGTTGCCATTCAAAAAATAGGAATTATGGCTCAGCTATGTAATTAAAAGAATATTTGATAAAGTTTACTTCGCACATCTAGATGTCTTATGAGTTTTGTTTTTCAGGCTATTATCATCCACTATACTGAGAAAATCAGAAGTGTTACTAATAACTTTTAAACAGACTCTTAGCGATATAAGACACTATAGTACCAGAAAGCTTCCTATATGCAAGTTTCATTTAACAATTTAAAGAATTTGTCTTTGTCTATGCCTCATTACTCCTACTAGAGCCATCATCTCATCAGGTCTTGAAAAAATTATTACATTCAATTCTAGAACCAGCTAATCTGAAAAGGCACCTTCCAACACTTTGTCACTATTTCCCTTTCATGAATGGGAAATAGTGATTAAAAGTCATGTCAATTCACACGACAAAGAAAAAATACAGAAAAAAAAACTATTCTAGTAGCCCTCTTTAGACAATTGTCAATATTTTAAAATTTTTATTATACGCAAGGCTCTGCACTAGAAGGTGAGAAAGATATAAAGTATATTAAAAAGAAAAAAAGACCTCAAAATGTTTACAGTCTAGCAGGGGAAAAAGAAAATGATTAAATAACATACAAAAACAAACAACTGAAAGCTGTCAAAAGAAGTAAGGCCCAGAGTTACAGAAAGCAGACACCCGAAGATCCTTGAAACACGAGATATTTTCTCCAGGGGCCTACATATTTCAAAGTCTAGAACAAATAGTTGGGTCTTTCTTTTTTTTTGGGTGGGGGGTGTGGTACAAAGGTTCCTTAGATTTCTAATTATATGGATGAACTGTTAATCAGTTATGTATTCTCAGGATTTAAACTCTATACACTAAATACTACTAGGAGACTATTTCAGAGACAAACCAAATGAAATTTCTCTTGCATTTCTTTTAGAAAAATTTCAAGTGAAGTCTTACAAAATTTACAAATTAAGTGCAATGCAAACAGTTTTAATAGCCTCTTAAGTCGAAATTTAAAAAGATGAAAGAAATAAATTCTAATCAAAAACATAGGATGATCTCATAAAGATTTTCCAAAAATCTGCCATGCATTCATTAAATACTGAAATAAATACCTGGCACTGCATCTCCTCAGTTTTGATTTTCAATCCAGCAGTAAAACTCTCTGTTTCTCCATTTACCATGCCTGGCTCCATGGCCAATAAATCTAGTGTTCTCATTGTGTGGACATAAAGATCCTTATTTAATTTAAGGGCTGCCTCAAGTACCAAAATAGAATCAGAAGCTTGTTCTTTGAGCTACAAAAATTCAATAAACAAATTATTAAAATACAAAAATGGCAACAATGGACAATATTAACCAAAATATATTTATAGGATACTTAGAGTAACTTAGTGTCTAAGCTATTAAAAATTTTTTTTAACACAGTAGGAATGCAATTAAGTTTAAATAAAGTGATCTTAAATTTAAAAAAAATACAGCAATTTTCTACTGTGAAATTAGAAAATACAAATAGGAAAAGTTTACTTTTTTTCTATAGAAAAGTAAATTTAAAAAATGCTTTTAAGATTTGCTGTTCTACTGATTTATTCAAGTAATGTTTCTATACTTCAAGGTACTAGTCATTTTAATAGGAACCAGATAACAAAAATAAAACATGGGTTTTTGCTTCCATATTCAAAATACTATAGCATATTTGTTTTATATAGATGTAAATTGTTTATTTTCATCTCCTTTCCCAGCCCCTGGACTTTACATGGTATCTCAGGAACACTGTAGGTATTAAAGAATTAAAGATCATTTTTAAATTATAAAAAATCTTATGTTTCTACTTTCACATAACTAAATTTAAAAAATAACTATTTTTCTACTACAGAAGTAATTTAAAAATATATATTAATTGTAGAATTTTTGGAAATAATAAAAGAATATAAAGATATCATCTGTAAGAGTGATCTGTCATATCTGCCAAAGTATGGTAAAATATTCAACAACAGAAGTGGTGGTAATGTACTCTATCATTAACACTAAAAATCTGTACAATTTAGAATATTACCAAACTATGTTCTAACAGTGAAAACCTAAATATCATTGTATCTAGATCTTGACGACTCTCAAATACCTAAGGTTAGGAGAAGCATTCAACATGTTCTAAATATGTCCCAGATATGTTAAAAATATAACTTATGACAACACTCACCACTTTCAAAATATTTTCTGTTAGCTCTTTCTCTTGTTGTATCTGATTCATACTAAAAGAGAAATTATTGAACAGTACTGAATGTTACTCAAAAGACTGAAAATTCAAAACTTTAACTAAGACATCATCCCTGAAAATAAGGTTGAATTTAAATAAAAATGTTTTTAATGCTATTTCCTCACACAGTTAAAAATACCAAACTCAATGTTAATGATTCTCATTTATTTATCATTATTTTCTCACTTGCTTTGCATTAAAAAGAAAAAAAAGCCCTTCATTTAAAAAAAAAAAAACTTAGTGGCAGCAAAAGCTCATTTATATCAAGTTAGAAATTATGCTCTCTAGCTTTAAATTTGAGTAAGCTGCTACTTGGAATTTAAGAATTAGGTTATAAACTCCAGATATGATCAAATTATTGTAATAACATTTGTAATAACTTTAAATTTATTTTTCAGTTGACATACAGTATTAGTTTTAAGTATACAACATAGTAGACATTTATATAACTTACAAAGTGACCACCCCAATAAAACTCTGTTGTCCCATAAGCCCCTTAAACTATACTCACATTTTTAGATTCTTGCTTTTGTTGTTCTGACTGGGTGTTTTCTGCTACCTATCTTCTAAATGGCTTTGATTTGCTGCTTCATCTAATCTGTTGATTCCCTCTAATGCATTATTTCAGTTACTTCAATCCTCTTTTCAGACTAGTTCTTTATGATCTCTATCTCCATTTTTATGGTTCCTATCTTTTTATTGAACTTCTGAGCTCATTGAGCATCCTTATAACCAGTGTTTTGAACTCTGCTTCTGGTAGATTGTCTTCATTCTGTTTAGTTCTTTTTCTGGAGCTTTGTTCTGTTTCCATTGGGGACATGTTTGTCATCCCATTTTGTTTCTATGTATTAGAGCTGCTACATCATCTCCTGGTCTTAGCAGAGTGGCCTTATATAGTAGGTGTCCTCTGGGCCCAGTGGCATAGTCTCCCTGGTCACCTGAACCGTGTGTGTCCCTTGTTTGGGTTCTATGTGTTCTCCTGTTGCAGTTGAGCCTCAGCTGCTATTTGCATGTATGTGAGAAGGACTGACCCTCAGGTTGACTGTGCAGACTGTGACAACAGTGTTGTTGTTGTGCAGGGGCTGACCATTTAATGCAGGATTTGCTTTAGCAAGGGTCTGGTGCCTGCTGAATCTGCCTTTTGGGTGTGTCATTTGTGGAAGTACTTGGATGGTGCTCTGATGTGGTCTGCAGCTGGCAAATGGGTATGTTGTTTCTGGGGCCTCTTGGGAGGGGCTATGGTGCAGGCCAAGTTAGCCACTGCCTGTACCCTGCCTGGGGCCACTTCTAATGAGATACAAGTATCTGCAGATGGTTGCCACTGTGCTGAGCTTAGAGGAGAGGCTAGGCTATGAACTGAGGCTGGCTGCCACTAGTGCCAGACATGGGGCTGCTCAGCAAGAAAGATGGGGCACACCAAGTCAGATACTACTTGTTTGGGGTCTGTGAACCTTTGAAAGTTTGAAACATGACCCAAGACTGGCTGTTTATATGGAAAGCCACTGGAAACAGCTTAAGACGGCTCCCAAGTTTGGTGGCATGGGGGTCTCAAGGAATCACCAGCATGGGGCAAATGGTGTTAGCCAGGCTGATGGAGACTCAGACATGGCGTTGACCTGCACATGCAGGCTGGGTGGGGAAAGAGTTCAAGAAAGGAACAACGCCTCTGCCAGCACTTCTGTATGGGAGAAAGCTGCCCCTTTAGCTCTCGCGCTGACGCCAGACAATTTAGTTCCTCCCTGTATGTTCCTGTCACCTTTTGAGCTGCTGCCAGTGCTGGAGATCAGAGCCAGTGTGTCAGCGAATTAAGTCATGTGTCAGCCCTTTAAGAGGAATGCCTAGGGCTCTAGCAGCCATCTGTCTCACTCAGCCACAATCTCTGCTGGTTTTCACAGACAGAAGTTGTGGGGACTTCTCTTCCTGGCACTAGAATCCTGGGCTTCTTGGATTAGGGTCCTCGGGTAGCGCTGGGACCCCTCATTCCTCAGGGGGGACCTCCGCAGCTTAGATTGCCCTCAATTTTTAACTGCCACACACATGTGCGGGGCCAGCCCATTTCCATCTCCTCCCAGCCGACCAGTCTCAATGTGATTTCTTCTATATGCCTTTAGTTATAGAACTTCTGTTCAGCTATACTTCAGGTAATTCTCAGTAATAGATCCACGTTCTGTAGGTTAGCTATAATTTTGATGTGGTTGTGAAAGCAGGTGAGCACTTTCTTTACCTTCTTATCTTGACCAGAACCTATAATTTTGTACTCTTTATTATACTCTAAAATACTTACAAATATTAATTTCTCCCCATATAAAACAAATATATCTTCAGATAAATTAAATGGAAAAAAATCTTAACACTCTGAAGGTCAGCTAATACTATGATGAAAGACACAATTACCAAAGCACTCCCCTTCTTTTTCTGAGCTCTCTTTTCTAGATATCCAGAGTACTACCCGATTCTCTCACCCTCTAATTCCTCCAAGCCACCTTCTTATGCAAGCCTTCTGCCCTCTGCCTTCCAATTTCTTTCTACTCCTTCTGTACCAAAGATTATTAGAAACTTGCAAACTTTTTCTTCTGATGAAAAAAGGGCCAAGTAAGGATCATATATCCAACTTACACACTTAACTGAGGAGGTCCAGGTTTTGCCTGTTTAACAGGAAAACTACTTTGAACAATTGTCCTAACTGCCCTAAAGAAAACACAAGAAAAAAAAATTTAATACACTAAAAATATCACTTCAATTTTTTTCAAGATCTGTATTATAAAGTGAAGTTTCAATTAACATATAATAAGAACTGTAAATCATCCACATTTTTTTTTAACCATAATTTTTTTCACCTACATAGTCACAAGATTCCTCCAGCACACTTAAGACTTTCCACGATCCTCTGAGAGCACTCTGGAGCTTAAGGAGGCCCTTACAAAAACATCTCTGAGTGCCATATTGCAATTAAACAGAGGCTAAATAACACATTTTGGGTTTATGAAAATATTTACCATCTATTGTAGAGAAGTATAGCCATGGCAGTGGTTGGAGGTAAAGTGGCCAGATCCATGTCTATATGCTTTGTCCCAGGAGGAACTTTACTGATGCACAGAAGTTCATTCAGCAGCATATTCAATACTGGAACAGACAAACTTAAAAGGAAGCAAATGGTACATGTCTGTGTGTTAGCTACATAAAAAGCACAAAATACACAGTTCAGTATCTTTGATGAAAAATAATTACATTGTTAAAGGACTAAATCTAAAAGGCCATTTTATTAATCTGTCTCAATTTATGAAAATATCAAACTCTGAAAGATTTTTAAACTTTTATTATGAAAACAACTTAAACATATACAAAAGTAGACAGAATATAATGAACCCCCATGTGCCCATCATCCAGCTTCAATAATTGTCAACTGATGGCCAATCTTGTTTTACCTGTATTCTTACCCTTTGCCCTTCCTCCCATATTATTGTGAAACAAGTTTACAATATTAAATTATTTCTTCCCTAAGTACTTCAGAATAGATCTTCCAAAAACTGACTCTTTACGTAGTCACAGTATTAACTTCACATCTAAAGAAGTTTCAATTATCATCAAATATGAAATCAGTGTTCAATTATCCAACTGAATGATAAACATACTTTTGTACACATTGCTATCTACTGACATGCCTCTTAAATCTATTAATAGGTTCTCCCTCAGATTAAAGAATAATTTTTTTAACATTTTAATATTTAACGCTGGAAAATGAATCGTGAAAAAAGAGTTGAGATACTACTGATGAGATTATAAACCAGTACAACTTTTTGGAATGCAATCTGGCAATATGCAATATGTGCGTTAAAAATGTTTATACCACCTGATACAGCAATTTAATAATCTAAACTAAGGATGTAACTAAAAATTCAGCTATAATTTAAGGACAGATATTTAAGGCTCTGTGATTTATGAAAATAAAAAGCTAGAAAACAAAATGACTGTCAAAAAAGAAACAGTTAATAAATTACTCATACAACTGAATTATCCCCAAAAAATATTCTGTTATGTGGGAGGGAAAAAATCAAAACAGTATATAAGGCATGATAATAATTTTGTTTAAAAAATAAAGATAGGAAACTTTGTGTTATCATGGAGTGAGAGAAATCTTCAGATCTCTCCCCTTGAAACAACAGTAAGCTGAACATCTAAAACTCACAAAAACCCACCCAAACTGCACACCAACATGTCTGAGCATGGGATCTGCGCATAAGAACTACCACAGGTCACAACCCCAGGTGTTGGGCAGTCAACTGGGAGAAATAAAGAAGCTGCCTCTTGCAGCCACCAGAGCTCCCTGTAGGAGGAGGGGGAAGAGAGAAGGAGTATAGAGTTCCCTTAATAGTCCTGCCTGGGAAAGCTGTGAGCTCCCTGTGGCCAGCCAGTGGTAGGGCTCAGTCATCGGAGCAGAAGGCAAAGTAGCAGGACGGCAGAAAAACAACAGTTGATTTTTATCAGCCACGGCTGCAAAGCCGAGTCTAAGCCGCAGCCCTCAACACTGAACCCAGAGAATCCCTCCCTCATACCCTCCAAGACCGAACACCGCGTATCCCCAAGGGAATTTGAAAAAACACTGCCAAGACTAAAGCTACCTCTCACAGTCTCTGGAGCTCCCTGTGGGAAGAGGGGGAAAGGAGAAGGTGCGGCGACTTCCCTGAACAGCCCTGACTGGAAGGGCTGTGAGTTCCACACAGCCAACAGTATGGCCCAGTTACCAGGGCAGAAAGCAGAGAAGTGAGAGGGGATCACAGAGAAGCAACACTTGATTTTTACTGGCCCCAGCTGCAAAACCAAGGCTGAGCTGCAGCCTCCAACTCCCAACCCGGAGGGCCTCTGACCCTATACCCTCTGAGACTGATTACTGCGGAGCCTCAGGGAAATCTGAGCAAATGCTGCCGAGACTGTTGCTGACACTGACAGGGACTGAAACTGAGTATAGCGAGCTTGATTAAATATCTACAAGAAAATAAAAAAGGCAAATTTAGGCTTTATATAAAGCAGGGATCCAAGAGGCTTAGACACTACCTACTGGAAACCAACAGAAAAGCATCTTCTTTGCAGCAGGCTAAAGATACCTTTATATAATAAGTCTTCTTTCTGGAAAAACTGCAGAATACACTTCCATTAATGTCCAGGCATAAAAATAGTCCATTAAACACTATGAAAAACCAAGGTGTCAAGGCATCTTAGAAAGAAAGAGAAAAACCTCTAGAAAATAAGCTTATAGACATAGAAATAAGCAACTTAAATGACAGAATTCAGGATGATACTTCTGAAAAATCTCAGTGAGTTTTGAAATGAGTCATATCAACAATTTCAGGAATTGATAAAACAACTAGGTGAAGAGAGCAAGGAGATTGATACCCTCAAAAAGAACCAAACAGAACTTCTGGAAATAAAAAGCACACTGCAAGAGCTGAAAAATGAAATAGCAAGCTTGGGAAATAGAAACAATCAAATGGAGGAAAGGATCAGTGATATGGAAGACAGAAATCTAGAACTAAATCAGAAGGAAGAAGAGAGAAACCAAAGAAAGAAAGATAATGAAAGAGAAATACAAGAACTAGCTGATACCATCAGGAAAAGAAAGATAAGAGTAATGGGCATTCTCAAAGGGGAAGAAAAGGAACAAGGATTAGAAAGAATTTTCAGCCATAGTTGATGACAATTTCCCAAATCTAAGGAATGAACTGGAGCCTAGAATTCAAGCGGTCAACAGAACACCCAATTACCCCATCCCCAAAAGGCCTTTACCAAGACATATTGTATTATCAAAAATGAATGACAAAGAGATTTCTCAGGGCAGCCAGGGAGAAGAAAATGGTAACTTATAAAGGAAAACCCATTAGATTATTCTCAGACTTCTCAGTGCAGACCTACAGGCCACAAAGAAATGGAATCAAATATCTAAACTACTAAGTGACAAGAACTACCAGCCTAGAATAATGTATCCAACAAAGCTCTCTTTTAGATATGAAGGAGAAATTAAGACCTTTAAGGATGTACAAAAATTGAGGGAATTCTCCACTACAAGGCATGCACCACAGGAAATACTGAGTCACTTCATCTAAAAACAAAATGACAAAAGAAAGACATAATTAGGAGTAAGATGACTATCAGGCAGATAGAAGCAGAGGAGTGCAACCCTTACTAGGAAGAGGGTATTATAAGCTTAAACAAGAAGAGAATTGCTATAGCAAGATAGTAATAAATGTTCAGCATACATAGAGACAAACTAAGACAATGATGACTGCAAATGATAGTATTCAAAGATTCGAATTCACAGAGACGAATGGACATAGGCATGCACAGATGAAAATGTATGATTGTATAATTCTTTTACATATTCGTATTGGTAACCACATGCCAAATTCAGAACTGAAGTATGTTAACATAAAACAAGAAGGACTAGAGGGAAAACCCACAAAAGCCAACCAAATAAAGAAAACAGAAACACAAGGACAAGGAAGCAATGGAAGCATGGAGCTACCACAAAGCAAAAGACAAAATGGCTATAGGAAAACCTCATATTTCGATAATCACTCTAAATGTAAATGAACTGAACTCACAAATAAAAAGGCAGAGTTGCAGATTGGATCAAAAAACAAAACCCAACCATATGCTGCCTCCAGCAGACACATCTCAGCTCCAAAGACAAATATAGACTCAAAGTGAAAGGGTGAAAAATGATATTTCAAGCAAACGACATTCAGAGAAAAGTGAGAGTAGCGGTACTAATATCAGATGAAATAGACTTCAAAAAAAAAAAAGGTAAAGAAA